>JAUTBX010133753.1:0-19380 GCA_032361465.1 Lepetodrilus tevnianus | reverse complement strand
TAGGCTACAACTATTGTAACGTCAACGCTTTCTATTGTGGCGGGAGCCCAGTTACAACTATTGTAGCACTACAAGAGTGTCGTGCAACGGGCGCCAGGGATGTAAGGTTGAAGATCATCTCATTATACAATGGGGGGGTATTAGAGAGAAAACAACAGGCGACATACAATTGTTAACATCAAACACTTTTTTAGTTTTTATTGTTAATATTGTTCATTGTTGTTGTGATCAATAGATCGAACAGGAATTGATGAAAATAATCTTTCAAATACTCTACAATGGTAAAAGAAAAGAAAGAGAGGTTATTTTTTTCTCCAAAATATAACATTTATATTAAAATATTTTGAATCTGTATCTATGGTAGTGAGTAAATTGGAGCTTAACATTACTGCGTGAACATCTTACCAGGCAAAGATGTGTTCCAATATGTTGTGTGATACTGAGAGAATAAACTTTAAACCGTGGCATAACACCCATATTTTGAGTACAAATTAATGCAATTCACTGTGTTGAAGCAGTCACGAAAATGTCTCAGAAAAGTTATTTCAAGAAAATTATAAATCAAGATTTTACTGATCTTTGCAAAATATATTTTTAATTTTTCCCTCATATTTTAAAAATGAATTAAACCTTGTAAAACACCAAACGTGACAAGCTTCATCACAGTTATTAATGACAATGATGACGACAATGACGACGATGATGACGACATTAAAACAAGGCCGAGTGGTGACATACAGAATGGATATGACGAGCAACAAAATACCTGACACGTGAAAAGACTGAACTCGGCGAGCAAGATATTTCTCTGAAATGACAGTGGTACACTAATAGAAGTGTATCTATTTGAATTTACCAAACACTTTCCAAATCAAAAAATAAACCTTGAACTCGATTCCTCCCATCTCAAAAATATTTTGATATTTTTTCTCAATTTTAGGTTTAAAATACTGTATATATGTTTACATGTTTACTATAAATGTTCTCAATATTTCATGTAAGAAATAAATTACTATAAAATGATCTGTTTCTTTCAATAAATAAATTACTTCAAAATAAAAATTATAAAAATCCATAACTTGTAGGGTAACAAATATATTGTAGAGTAAAAAATTATATAACTTTTAATTTAGTCCTTGTATTATATACCCCGGTATGTACATGTATTCCAATATAGTGCTATGACAACTGAGGATATTTGATATAACATTTACAACTAAGGTGAAACATTATTTACTAACAAAACAAAAGCTCTTCAAAAATATAGCTGTTAGTTATATCAAACACTGCAAACAAACTTTGCAATTGTGCAACAATATTGTTAAAAATAATAATTTATTAAAAGCTGCGATATATTCTCACAAACATAGAAGCCTCACGCTCACACAAAGCACGTCCTAATGTGCATGTGAATATTTATATTAGGAATATTATTATTATTTATTAATTCTTGTTGTTATTTAATATTATTATTATAATTTATTATTATTATTACTATTATTATTATTATTATTATTTAATATTATTATTATTGTTATTATATTAATATTATTATTACCATTATTATTATTAATTAATATGAAATCTTTTGAAATGTTAGAAAGTTCCTTACCTCTATGATCACGTGTTTCTTTAGCACGTTGGTAAAATTCACTCCCTCTTGGGTCAACATGACCTTTGCGTTTCTCGGACATACTTTGTCGACCAAAACCTTCTCTCGTGAACTCAAAATCTCCGGTAGGACTTCTACATAGAGAGAAGAAATAAAGTGGTCTAATTAATGTTATTTAAACTAATGGGTGAGTGAATTATTGTTTTACATCACAGCAGAAATCTTTCACCCATACGTGACGATGGAAACAACATAATGATATGGTCATATTCCGTTAAAAATGATAAATTATATGCCTAGGAACCAGGGTAATGTTTATGGTTAGGCAGAGAGTAAAACTTGGTACATTGACTTTCAAAGTCAACACAGTCAAGCAAGATGTGCTCGACAGTGCTTGACAGTGCTCGACTATTTAACCGTTCCAGTCGATGAAAAATTTATCGTCTGGATCTACGTACAATTCGTCGTTCTCCTGCATCTGCTTGTTCCAGTCGCTGGTGGACTCGCGGGGGCGGTGTTCGAGACCGTCGTCCATGCTGGAGCTGCGAGAATGGACCGGCGACACGTGCAGCAGTCCCAGCGTGGAGTGAGGACGTGGTGGGGGAGCTCGCTTCTGTCAGGGCGAGAAACATGTCGGAGTTTTACATAAATAAATATATTATTTTTTCCTTTTTATATTTTTTCCTTTTTTTTAATTTCTTTTTTTTTTAAATGTCATATAAAGCAAGACAACCCATTCTTTCATAACATGTTAATTTCTACATAATGCTATTGTATGTAAATTTTTAGGGACATAATTATTTCTAATAAGTTCCGAGGACACATTAAATACGCTGTTATCCTGAAGGCAACTGAAGAGCAGTTCCTGTGCCTAATCCAGCAGGGAGAGCGTTAAATTGGATCATTTGAAGTGCTTCATTATTTTTAAGGAAAAAAACAACCATAATGTGTACATATCGGCAAGTAAAGACAAGGAATGTATCTATTTAACACATCAACATGTAAGAACAAGGAACGGTCTCTGAGTTTAACATATCAACGAGTAGAATGAGGACAAGTAATATGTCAAAGTTTCGATTAAATTCCACAACACACTTGGCTCACCCTTGGCATGGCGTACACGTCGTCCTCAATGATGACTGACTCCGAGGAGTTCACGGACTTCGTCGGCGTCTTTTCGAAGCTGTCGTGTGTCGCCCTGTTGTACGACTCGTTCCTCAGATAGCTCGCTCCGCCACCAGCCTCGGCAATAAGCCGATCGATCATCGGCGACTTAGTCCTATCCACATTACCGACAGACATGTCGGACACAGAGTTGCCTCCCCTAGCGTGCTCTCCGTATATGGTGATGCCGTGGTTGAGTACCTCCAGGTTGCCGTCGGGAGAGTCCACCGAGTCGCCGGGGGGAAACGGAGACGGGGCGCCGATTTTGCGCGCAATAGTCAAAACAATGAAGCCCGACATGGGACCGTCGAACTGCATCGCACACCTGAGCTGTTCCATGGCGTTGACGTTTGACATGTTGGTCAGCGTGATGTTGTTGACTTCCACCAGTTGGTCGTTGATCAGTAGTTGGCCATCCTGAGATTGAAAATCAATATTTATAAAAAGAAAATGTGGGGTTTAGTCGCTTTCAAGATTCTTTCACTTATATCATGACTTGTCAGTTTAGGGCAGGAAAACATCTGCAATATTCGTATCACTGAATGTTGCAGTAAACCCACGAATGAATGAATATATATGGAGTTTAACGTCGCTGTAATCCCACGAGCACCAGCTGGTACTGACAAGACCCAGGATGATATCTGCATTGCAAATAAAGCATTGGTCGTTTTAAGTATTTGTTTTAAATATGTATTATCTCACAAATATTGAACATTGAGATCCAAGTGAATATGGAGTTTAACGTCGCTGCGGGAATCTTTCACCCATTTGCGACGATTTGAGATCCAAAATGTTCTGTCTATTGAGGTAGAAATTATATACATCTCTATATATACACAAGACACACCAAAGACAAATAAAAAGAACTCAAACTGACCACGAATATATACTATAAATGAACACGAACAATGGGTACTATTATCCTGAAAACTTGCATGATTGTTGTAAAACAAACATGAAATACAGTGTTATTTGATAAACACAACATTGAAACAAATCAGCCAACATTGCGCATTGGGAATAACTCGTCAAATTATGACATGCGGGTAATATTAAAAGTGAACAAAGCAACAAAATAACACAGGAATCACACAGCGCCAACACTTAGATATTTGTCCTTTAGATTTGTATAGAAAACAGCCTTTTCCTTCATGATTATACGAAATCCTGCAATAACAGTAAAATTAGAAATACACTTCCTGATAAATAATTTAAAATAAAAATAACTTTCTCTGCATTATTTAATTTTTTATAAAACTTGAGGAAAAAAACCATTTGTGATTGCAACTACCTTGTGAGCGGCACCTCCGTGCATAACCGACTTAACGAAAATGCCCAAATCTTTCGTTCCTTCGGAGGTTGTCGACGTCTTTCCTTTGACGCTGACCCCCAACCCCGCTGACCCCGTATCGTTGAGCGGGATCTCGAACCTGAGCACCTCTTTGTTTTTCGTATTAGTGAGCGAGCCGTCGTCACCGGCCCTTTCTGTCGGCTGCAAGACAGGGGGTGTGGGTTTGTCATCACTCTGAAAGCGCAGAGAAAGGACGGTGCCCAGATTGTAAAAAAAACATGCAAGCGTTCTACACATGGCAAAACAAAAAGGGGGAGGAAGGGAGGACAATAAAAGAAGGGAGGACAATAAAAGAAGGGGAATTGACAAAATTTGACAAGCAAATGGCACTACATCATGCAAAATAAAAACTCAAATATGCTTCATATAGAAAATATAATGTCTAATGGCATATACTATAGCCACAGGTATTTTGGGGGGTTGGAAACAAATAAATAAATAGGTGGATGGATGGATGAATGAATGAATGAAGGAAGGAAGATTGAAGGAATGAAGAATTACTGAATGAATGAATGAATGAATAAATAAATAAAAACAGGAATTCAATATTTAAGAATCTAAAGATGGCGCTCAAGGTGAGAGTAAATATCAAAATGTGTGTGCGGGTTACTGTCGATAGAACTGACAATGGGTATTCCATACGCGAGTAAAATATGTCGAAAGTCACTGTCTAGTAAGGATAAACGACTATCGACAGTTTCTAATCATTTCCATACAGTTAATTGCATGTGTAATTCACTGCAGACATTATGGATTAGCGCCACCTTAATATATAAAGGATGATAAAACTATCAAGCTAGAATGAAAAAAATACATCACGAAAATAGAAAATTGAGTGAATGGGATACACAACGATTTACAATGCTAGAAATAAGTCATAAACCATGACACAAAGATAAACGAGTTCTCACTGATGACATAAAACAACTTGTCCCATGACATTATTTTATGGGGATTAAGTCAAAAGTCGATGCGTTGGAGTATCTACTCAATCATATGACTGATTGTCATTCAAATGATGGACGTTGATCGATGTGTACCTCTTGACAAATACAAGCAGGATTTAGTAAAAATGTACATGATTGACTAATAGCAGAGGTCACCAAAGGTCAAGTACAATAAATTACCTATAGTAGACCTACACTAATTATGTGGAGAAACATTACATTAACTCTCTCCATGCTGAAGGCAACCAGAGATGCCCTAAAGAGCTGTGTCTGAGCCTAATCCAACAGGGAGATGGTTAATATTAACACTTCACAAACATAGTAGCTTAGACAACACAATAAAAAATGTAATTAGTACCCTGCAGACTTTTTTAAACTAGCCACATGATAAATTTAATTATTTTTTAAAACTTTTTTATTTGGGGTTTAGAGTCACGTTCTAAGATTCTTTCACTAATGTCATGACCTGTCAGCTTAGGGTAAGAGGAAACCCGCAATTAAAAGTAGCGATGTTAGGTATGAAATTTTGCAGATTTCAATAATTTTCCGATTTTTCCAAAACTTAAAAGTATTGGGGGAAATTATGTCAACAAAGGGGACATAAAATTAACCAAAGAACAAACGCAAATATCTAACAATAATTTCAAAATAAAACAAAAACTACAACAACCTTGCAACATAGACATTGCAAACTGCACTCAAAATTATGTCATGCCATGATGACAACTGTTACAAACAAAGAAATATCTAAAACACTCATCGACGACTGATTGCAACTTTTAACAAAGATTATGAAACGCGTGCATTTCAGAATTAACTGAAGTTATTTTGGCATGCAAGAAATGCTAAATATTATTTATCTTCAAATTCAAAATCAATTAAATTTAATTAATATACAGAAACACTTAATTATCTTGTGAAAATGTTTGACTGATTGAATTAGTGTTTTACGTATCAGTGGGAATATTTCACCCATGATCTTGTCAAAAGAACAAAATAGCTAATAAAATGCGATTACCGGGTAATGCTGTTTCGACGGGAATCAAGCAGGAATTAGAATTAACCCAGCAGGGACAAGGTTAAAATACTTTAACAAAATAGTTAAGAAAGATAAAGATGCTACAACATAAGAGCCACACTCAAAACTACAATGTAACAAAATGCAAAAGTCTGGGCATCTTCCGATCAAAACACGGCTTTCATCAAAACAGTCGAAAAATGTAACAGAAAATTGAGTTATTAACATGATCATGGTATATATTCCCCAAAATGAATCCTATGAACTTGAAATACTGAATATGTTACAGCAGTGACATAGGAAACTTAAACATTGGTTTTTATGTCATATTGAAACAGCATTGAGTCAAACTGCAAAACATGTGAAATCAAATGGGTTAGTATAAATATACATGTACATGGAATACCAAACAAAGCCAAACATTATACGCAAATATTGAACTTAAAACTAGTACTGAATCTAAACAACAAACAGGATAAAATAAAAATACCAAATGAGAATCTAAACTTCACTTAGTAAACTGATTTTAATTCTTTCAATTGTCAAATAGTTTCCGTTTGCAATATAAAAATACAGATTAACATTTTATAAAGAGTTATTTCCCTTCCATGACTGGACAGAGATCTATTGTAAGGCAGTATGCTAAAATCATTTATTTATATATTTATTTATTTACCATTGCAGGAATCTTTCACCCCTATGCAACGAAACAAGTCACCAATATCCTCATCCATGTGAACATTTTCCATGAAAGTTGTTAGTAAAGGAAGTGAAATGCACTTTCAAAATCAAATCAAAACGATTTTCCACAAATAGTAACCATGGCTGCCACAATAGTAACCATGGCAACCACAAACAGTAACCAGGGTGCGCGGTGGCCTCTTACCAGTTCTCGGGGCATTCGGAACAGCTCGTCTACCACTTCCTGTCGCGACACGACCAGGTTACAGACTTGGCCTTCTGGGATACTACGCAGTAGACCCACAGCCTCACTCTGAGTTTTACCCGTCATTTCCACATCGTTCACCTGAAAATTGAGTCGATGGTTAGACAAAGAATGAATGAATTATTGTTTTAAGTCACAGCGGGAATCTTTAACACAAAGAAAAATGGCCAGTATTTTTTTTATTTTTTTAGCTGGAGCGATTAAGCGTAGAATTGGTTTATCTATCGATTATTCAACACTATATGATTGTCAACAAACACACACACACAAGCATTGCACACACGCACATCTAAATCATCTGCTCTTACATTACCTCTAAAAGTCTGTCGCCTGGTTTAAGTCGGCCATCTTGGACGGCAGCACCTTTCGCTAGAATGTTCTTGATGTAAATCGGACTCTCGCCCGTCTGATTGTCTCGCGACGTCACGCTGAAGCCCAACCCCAGCGCACCTGAGAATTAATCAAAACATCAGTTTGAACAACAAAAACACATAACATTCTCAGAAACATACCTAAAAGCATAAAAATATATCTTCTCTGAAACATGTATAAAAATCCTGTAATGAGAGGATCTGAAAAATCAGAGGTGCCCAAAAGAGCTACTTGCCTATGCATAATCCAGAAGGGAGAGTGGTTAATGTAGAACACGACTATAGATAATGCATCGAGTGACAATATTTTTACACATAATTCATGATAATTTTCTTGACTGCAACTGATTCGTACCTTTCTGTAGCTGAATCTGTATCTTCCTCCCGATTTTCCGCGTGTTCGTCAGCGTGTTGATCGCCTGCTCCTTTGGCGTTGATAGCGTCGTCGACGGATGTCTTTGAGGCACCGCCGGGGGAGTTTTCTTCGTAGGGGAAGAAACTCTCAGCGGCGGACCGGGCTGGATGGGCAACTTATCGCGAGGCGGAAGCGGCGAACCGGTCAACTTTTCCCGAGGCGAAATCGGAAGTTTTCCGTGAGCGTTCAAAATGTTCAAATTCACATCCTGGTTGTTGTTGTTGTTATTGCTGAAAGTTCGCTCTTTCACTGTGGGAGTGCTAGTCTTCTCTGGACTAGATGGAGGAGAGTTGTCTTCCCTTGGTGAAGGAAGAGTCAGAGGTGAAGGCTTCATGGGTGCGTGACATTTGGGTTTTGGCAGTAATGGCGGTGGTTTAGTTGGAAGGAGTGGTGGAGCTGGGCGGTCTTTTATGACTCTCAGTCTGACTTCGGCCGTCCGCATTGCGTCACGAAATATTTTCTGGGAACTGAAAAAAATAACACTTATATTGTATTACATTGACATATGTTTTCTCTGGCATTAAATTTCACTATGGAAGAAATAAAATTTAATAAGACTAATTAAAAAAAAATATTTTTAAATGTAATCATATAATCTTATAATTATATTTTTATTTTTAATTTAATTATTTCTACAATGTTTTGGTTCTAGCTAAACTGCAAGATATCACTTCTAACCCTCTAGCCCGGGTCATTTCTCCCAATGCTAAATGTATCCTAAGGACTAGCAGAAATTCATAAAATTTGTTATTTGTATCACTATTCGGCCAGGTAAGTTTTAAAGTTAGTTTCTATCGACGCAAAAATTCAAAGATGTGCTTACTTGTCAAAACTGACACCTTCCAAGTTTGCTCCATTGATGTCAATGATGCGGTCATTGACCTTTAACCTCCCGTCTCTCTCGATACGACCTCCTTTCTCTATGCCCTGTATCACCAAGCCCAGCTCCCTGTCAAAAACAAAGTCAAATATTTCGTATAAATCATAACAGATAACAACTATAAAATCAATATCACTTCTAATACACTTATTATATTACATACTTTAATAGTACATGCGTAAATTTTACTCCAAAAATCTATTTAAATAATAAAATAACACACATATCCAGGGACTGTACAGTAACAGTTACAGATTTCAACAAATACTTTCCTTACATAAATTTCATTTTGCTAATAAAAACTGTAAATATGTGCCTACTACACGACAAAAATGCAACAGGTCTGCAGAATCTCGGCATCCAACTTACGCTCCATTATCATTGACGTCAGGAATAACATGGATGCCCAGTGGACCCCCATCATTTTTCAGCACAATTTTTATAGCACCATCACTGAAATAAAACATATATTATAATTATTAACATTTGTAGTGTTTGCTGTACACTCTCTATGATATTATTTTACTCACTAAAAATTGAGCAATATACGATTTTTATTTCTTTAATTTTTCTTTAATTTTTGTAAATTGGGATTTAGAGCAATTTTCAAGATTCTTCACATATCACGGCTTGTCAGTTTATGGCAGGAGTAAACCTGCAACATCCATAGCGCTGAATGTTGCAGTAAACATGCGAGCATCTACTGGTACTGACAGACCAAGGATGATATCTTCATTGCTATGGTACACACATCGCATCGCGATCACATCGGAAAGGCAACTTTCGTGAAAATTAATGCCAGGCTTCCGGGATGGGATTTGAACCCAGGCCATTTGGCTCTGAAGTTGAACGTTCTACCATTGTGCTAACATTCCCCAATATCTTGCCTTTCAAATTTATGACTAGCAATCAACAAGATGTCATTGTTTTGGCTGTAGCACTACAGCTTGGTACATATTAATTTTTGTATTTTCTTACTTGTCGATTTTGTACTGTTTGATATCTTGTTCTTTCCCACTCCCACCAATTGGGCATTTTCTTTCCACTGGAACTGGAAGCTGCAATGAAAAATACAATTAATATTAAATTGTAACCCTCAAAAACATTGATGCCTGGCCCAGATATTACAAAACGTAATACTGTTACTGACAAGACCAATGATGGTAATTGCATTGCTACTCTACAGACAGTGCATCATATCAAACTAGCGTCAGAAAGGTAACTTTCACAAAACATTGATGCTGGGCTCCCGGGGGGCGGGATTTGAACCTGGAACCTTTGGCTCTGAATTCCAACGTCCTTACCACACCTATACCAATCTGCAATGTCTGTCGCGATGATCATAAATAACGATCCTGATAACGATAACAAAATTAAAGTTCCAAATTTTCGTTCCGCGGAGGGCGCTACGAACCTTGGCCTCTTTCCATCTTTCCTGCTGATTCTGCTGAGCATCCAGCCATTGGTACATCTCGGGACTGTTGCTAAGCGACTGCCGCTTGGAATCGCGCTGGAATCGAGACAGAGGACTCTTTTCCTTCGGATCAATTCTGGACAGCGACAGGTTTTCGTCATTTTCAGATTCGGACTCTGTCCTTGGCTCATCACTTTCCTGAAAACGAGGTAGAGTGAATTTGATTGCAGTTGTCATAACATACTGTTGATGCATTTTCAGCCAGTAACTTTCACAAATTGTCTATATTGGTTGACAGTACACTTTGAAACAAGAGTAGGTCTATTGATACCACATTTAATTTATATCTGGGGCATACAGTAGTTCCTATGCTAACAATATTTTATTTTTTTATTTTTTTAAATTACAGTTTAGAGTCACTTTCAAGATTATTTCACTTATATGACATCTTGTCAGTTTAGGGTAGGAGGAAACCTGCAACATCTGTAGTATTGAATGTTGCAGTAAATCTGCGAGCACTGGCTGGTACTGGCTGGCCTAGGATGATTTCTACATTGCTATGGTACTACAACAGTGCATTGATACCAAATCTAAATTATATCTGGGGCATAGTCTCCTTGCAAACATTGTCATAATCAATTATTGATCAGCATATCCAATTTTATTTTTTTTAAAGTCATTTCCAGGAAATGCACAAACAAAAATTAAAACCAAGATACAATCAGGGGAAGTAACTCTCAATGGTACCTGGTGAGATTCCCGTCTGCCTGTTCCACTACCGACACTCGAGTCGCCATTCTCCAGAATCCCATTGGCCAGCGTGTTCAGTGCTGGTTCACTTCCACGTCGCACAGTCAGGTTCGTCCCTGCAAAAATAAATTGTTGTTGTTTTATATATTTTTAGATTGGGATTTAGAGCTGCTTTCATTTTCCAGATTCTCTCACATCTTGTTAGTTTTAGAGCAGAAAGAAACTTGCAACATTCATATTTTAGTGCTGTTTGCAGTAAACCTGCAAGTACTGGCTGGTACTGACAAGACCAAGGATGATAACTGCATTGCCACAGTACAGACAGTGCATCCTAATTATGATTGCTTCAGAAATGTAACTTTCAAAAACATTGATGTTGGGCTCCCTGGATTTGAACTTGGGGCCTTGGGCTCCAACTGTACTGGATTAGGCACAGCATCTGCTGTTTAGGGCATCTCCGGTTGCTTCCAGCATGGAGAGAGTTAATCAATGTGCTCTTTTGTAAGGCATTTCCAGTTGCCTCCAGATGAGAGAAGGTTAATTAGGAAAACTAATGAATACACCATGGAACAATTATTGTCAGCGGGGTTTATACCTTAATGCTAATTTTCCGGAGAATATTGGGGTTTTGTTTTAAGCACCCCTCATTCATCATGGTTCGTGATTTCTCACACTCTACCCATACCTTTAACTCTCTCCATGCTGAAGGCAACCGGACATGCCCTAAAGAGCAGTCCCTGTGTCTCATTCAGCAGGGAGAGGGTTAAGCATGGGAAGGAAAAACCCTGGCACCAAGATTACGAGAGAAAAAAATTGTATTCAGAAAAGTTTCATAATCTTGGGGCCTGGCCTGTGATCCTATTCTACTTTCGAACATATTTCAGTCATATCATGGTAGGGGCAAGTGGGCTAAGTGTATTGGTACCAGCTTGAAATAAGCTCACAATGGTTAGTAGAATTAATAACAGCATAAACATATAAAAACATTGAAGTAAACAATAAAATCTGAACTGAAAATAGTTTTTAAAAGTCTAAAACACAACTGAAATAATTTGTGAACAAGATTCAAATAAACTTTCTCACTTCAATTTTGTACGTATGGCATTGTTTGACACTGAAAATAAATAAATAAATAAGACAATCTACGTCATCAAAAAACACAAATTTAAGGAACATATCCTGAAGTTTCAAGAGAGAAAAAGTGTGTACAATTTCATAGTCTATCATGCTAAAATCACAACTTTTGAATTTGGATTTAAAGTCCAATATGCAAGTTGAGCATGAAAATGCACTCAATTTTTTTTCTGTGACCTCAAAAGGCCAGGTGTAGAAATAAATCAAGTAAACATGGTTAGGATACTAATAACCAAGGCTAATGGGGGAGGGGAGCTTTAAACATGGTTGATACAAATAACTGCTAATGGGGAGCGGTGCTTTAACTCCCTGCTATTCTAAGCATCATTATCTCGTCCCCCATCCTGTAACCAAATTGGTTATCAGAGTTTTGACATAAACCATCATCAGATAACTGCTTTCCTCTGGAACATCTCCATGCCAGTAATTAAAGGTACGATGCTGGATTTCCCCATTCCTCAGAGAAATCCATTAAAGGTGCACATCAATTTTTAATAGGAAACAAAAAGTGGTTAAAGATGCATTACTTACTGCAGGGAAATGGAAAAACAAACCGATACAAATTGTTCGTGGAACTTTAAATAAATGAGACAATCTATAATGATGATAAAACAATTTTTGTAATTATGATTTTGAATTACATGTTGTAATTTGTATATCTGTTAGAGTTTTCCTGTCCTCCGATAGCTGTTCAAGGTCAAACAGGTACAGAATATTTTGTCTAGAATAGTATAAATAAAACGAATTGTGACAGAATCACTCATCTCACTGGCAAAGATATAACACTGTATTGACCTATTTCCACACATGTGTATATATACAATAGTCTATAATGATACTTACAGACAAAATTGGCCATTTAGCAATATTAGCAATAGACTGTAGTTAACATGGTATGTGATATGTCAGCCATTAGTCATATTACTCTTACTTAAATCGCCTAATCTTAAATAGAAAACATACCTGAATGTAAAAAGAACTAGAAGACATAACTGTCAAAATAGCAGACATGTTTACGTCTACTGACAATGCTAAGAATGCTATAACAATCAAAGTTCGTAAATTACTGCCCAGCCGACCAAAACACGATAAACCTCCCGAACCTAATACAGGTGTCCTCTCAATTATTCCTTCTATCAACATATATTATTTGGTAATATTTAACTTAAAGCTTTAAAGGCAAGGTCGCTTTAATTATTTTCATAGGTTTTTGTTTGCTTATATATTTCACTTTGCGGCATAATTACTTTAATTATCTTTATAGATATATTAGGTCATATTTTCCTTGGAGATTTAAAGGCATGGTTACTTTTTTTTATTGTCAAGAGTTTCAAACTTTACAAATCGGCCGCAATTTTCAATCATGGCTTTCATTCCTACATCAATATTACCCTTTGCTTTCACATTAATTGGCAGGGCTGTGTAAAACGTGCCAACAAGCCTTGAGCAGGACTAAAACCTCGCACATGGGGAGAGCAGCGCTGTGCCACCATCTTGGATTATGGACCCCAAAGGTGACAATGCTCTGATAGTTGTCCCCAGGCAGACCGGTCAGAGGCAGGTCAGTATGGTCAAGTCCTGACCACCCACCATTAAACACTGGACATCACTTCACCACAGCTGGTATTTGGTGGTCGGTTTGTTGCTCTGCCCTGATTTGCATTTGATTTGATTACAAGGAAGATCACAAGGAAAATTGCATGTCGTTAAATAAGTAACGAATTAGGCCAGACTAATTTCATTATTGGATCGATTGTTTTACAGATTATTGTTACGAACATATCTACAGGCAATTGAAGAGATAGCGTGAGTGATTATGGAGTTTAACGTTGCTGTGGGAAGCTTTCACCGATTTGCAAAGACATAACAAATAAGGTGTGATTATCAGGGATAATAACCAACTTGTACTCGTCCGAAAAATGATACAAATAACAAATGTTTACAAAAGACATGAATTCCTACTCGCCCTTAGGATACCTTTAGCATTGGGAGAAATGGCCTGGGCAAGTGTTAATTGCGAACACTGGATTATTTATAGACAAAAAAAATTACCAAAAATACAATACTGGCAAGAAAAGTTCATTTGGCTAGACAGCACGGTTGTGTACAGGGTAATAAATTCATGTCAATATTGTTTTTCATTTCACATATTAACTGGTATTGCAGAATTATTTTAAATGAATCACAAATTTAATCAATTTAACAATTTCAAGTTAAAACTGCCCAGAGGAAGTTTAATATATATATATACAAAACCAACATAGATACATTGGATAGTGACTACTAACGTAACGTATATATATTTGAGTCAAGGAATTTGCTCAATGTGGTGCCTTGGGCCATTCCATCTGTCCTTGCTAAGTTGATGTGGATTGATATGTGTCCATCTAATCTGTAAAGTACACTGTACTAAACTACTAAACTAGTAACATTTGCACTAAAGTAACCACTAAAGGAACAGTGTGTTTTTTTGGTTATTGCTGGTGCTTTGGGCCAGGAGCTTTTCCTAACAGCTTAATTACCCTTATTACAGGAGTGTTGGTGTAGGACACAGGTCGGTATTCTAGAAACTTAAGAACAAGAACTTCTTAGTCAGAACAAAATATATTTAAAATTGACATAAGCAGAAAGCCAGTTAGGCAAATTCTTACTATACTTACAAATTTCTTAGGACTTACGAAATTCTTAGAACTTATGAAATGTTTGGGACTTACGAAATTTCGAGAATACGGACGCTGGAGCTTTCTGACCAGTGGGTATTTATTTAGATTTTGGGAACACTGTATATCTAACAGGACCACTGACGATCTTGGGATTCGAACCCGAGTTGCTGGATTGTGAGTCCAACCCTCCGAGCCCAAAGGGGTAAACCTACTGTTAGGAGCATCTTATGATATATGACGTCAGGCTACATTCATATTAACCCTCTTCCTGCTAGATTAGCCACAGCTACTCTTAGGGCATCTCTGGTCACCTTCAGCATGGAGAGAGTTAACACTCTCCCTGCTGAGTTAGAAACAGTCACAGCTTATGTGGGTCTCTCCAGTCACCTCCAGCAGAGAGAAGGTTAAAATTAATCAAATGACAAGTTTCCACCCACCAAAGGACAGATCTCTGGACGTGACGATGACGTCAGTTTTTCCGTTCTGCTGTGAGATTGGGTAGGGCCTGTGCACCACGCTGTTCAGCTGAGTTAGGTCCCCTGTGTGGAAGATGTCTGGGCTCGTGGTGCCAGTGGAACTCGCGGAAGCTCCGTCTCCGCCATTGTGGTGCAGCCCCGGCCGACCTTGCTCCTCGAAATCCGCTATCAACTGAAACGGTGACGGAAAGACGTACAATTTCACGGACATGGACGATTGTTATGGAGTAAAGTTTAGCAATAATAAATGTAATATTTAAATAAAAAAAATAAAAATTAAAATAAAATTAAAAAAAAAATAAAAAAAAATGTCCATATTGGTATTGTTCCAAATCCATGCTCAACAAGTCTTGACATGAGTGAAAGAATCCTGAAAACAGTGCTATTACGCAGGTACCCGTTCCATGGAACTATTGTAGCTCTACGTTAGCATGGAGTTCCTAAGGAATTGCGACTCTCGTAGAGCTACGATTGTTTTGTGGAACGGACTCCAGGTCAGTAGATCAATGTGCACTCACTTCACCTTCTCAACTCCCTGGGGAGTATACAGCCCAAGCTGTCACTTAAGGCGCTAAAAGGTTAACATTCACAATTCCATGACATCCTACCGAGTACAAAGTATTTATTATTGTTTTCGTACCTCCAAAATACTTGTTCACGTAATTGGAGCACAGTGGTATACAGATATACTCATATAGTGAGTCTTCCTCATAACTTTGAGTCTGTATGTTTCATATTTTGAAGATTTGACATTCTGAAAAATGTATTCATAATCATAGACGTTTAACGAGTCTGCCTCATTAACCACAGATCCGAAGCTCATGCCTAGCTTATGTTCCAGTCCACCCAGCTGTGAATGGGTACCCAGTAGGATGAGATGGAATTGTGAACATTGACCGTCTAGTGCCTAAAATGGCACCTTGGGTTGAATACTCCCCAGGGAGTTGAAAAGGTGAAATAATCAAGCACACAGTAAATCATTGTTCGGGATAATAAAGTATTGTTTTGAGCATGCTTTCAATCATGAATTAGACACACTATAAATCTACAAATAATTACGAGATAGACATACAAGATAGTGAGACAGACACATGGAATAGTGACATGAGTAGAGACAGACATGAAATATTGAAACGGACACATAACTGAAACACAGACACACTCCTAGAGAGCAGCTGGCATATAATGAGATCGTGAGTCATACACGTAACAATTTGCAAGACAGTGCAACACGGTGAGGATGCTATTCAAAGGCACTAAAGACACCCCTGTGAATTAACCCTCTCCCTGCTGAATTAGGCACAGGTACAGCCCTTCAGGGCATTGCCCGTTGGCTTCAGCATGGAGAGGGTTAATTAATGCCATCAAACTGAGCTGCCGAGAAACAAGATAACCCCACAAAATTACATGGCTCATCATCAATTAACAAGGAACATTACAGCTGATACTACATGTGCTTAACCCTCTCCCTGCTGAAGGCAACTGGATATGCCCCCAAAAAGCGGTGTCTGTGCTTTATTCCAGCAGGGAGAGGGTTAAAGCACCGAAATGACCCCAGTTTTGATCAGAGTGGCAGATGACTAACACGACATCACACCCATTGTTTCTGAATGCCATAACTATTATTCTTGGCGTGCAGTGGCCTATTGTCCGGCTGAAGATTGACTGACTGGGCTCGTGCAAGCTGGTGGCTGGTCAGATATCGGTGTAAGTAGCCGCCGACTCGACATGCTCGAGGGTCCCGTTTCACAGAACAATCGTAGCACTATGAGAGTTGTAGCTTGTATACATACGCTAACATAGACTTACGACTCTATGCTGTTTCTGTGGAATTGGAGTACATCAGGATTGAAGACAAAATTGTGCCACGAAGACTTATTGATAGGAATGTTGGGACAAACTTCGTATTTCATTTTGCGAAACTTTCCTTTCCACGTTAAAATTTCAATGATTAATCTTAGAAAAAAATTAAAATACAATTATTCCACATACGTGGTGGATTTCTACTGTGTAATATCAACAGTGTTGATTATGCATTGGACAATGAAATAACGTCATGACTTTGACATCATAGACAGACGAATGCTCATCAGCGGACTGTGGCAGTCTCTCTATATCAAGTCGTTTTTCGGTAGTTTCTCATGATTTATTCCAATAAAATGATTATGTTGAATAATTAGAATAACCCACTCGATACGAGTGATTACAGAAAATATGTTCCTCGTGAAATTAATGTTCAAAGTTCCTCGCTAAAGCTCGGAACTGTTAACATTAATTTCACTCGGAACATATTTTCCGTAATCACTCGTATCGAGTGGGTTATTCTCTAAATATTATATATTAAGAAAACCTTGCAAAAACATGACAAAAGAATAATGACACAAATGGTTACGTTATAGATTGCTTTTCCGAGTCAATCAATCAACAAATCCTCATCAATAACAATAACGATGTCCATTTATATAGCACTTAACTCCACACTAGGCATAGCACTTAATTCCACACTAGGCATGTCCATAGTGCAGACATTAAAAAATCTCGAGTCGATCAATAAACCCTCATTACATTGTTATTATTTCTCTCTACATAACCAGACAGACGACATGCTTTCAGTTGTCGATTTAGTTGTCGATTTCGAAATTGACATGGCCTACCTGTTCCTTGTCATCTACGACGTCAATCAGGAGGTCGTCGGGGTCAAGGATGCCACCTCCGCTGATGGCCTTGACATTGTGTACAGACACCCAGTGGTTGTTAGACTGAAATGAAAATGCACAGACATTGACAAATATGCTCATTTATCAATCCAGTGAATATTTTGTCTTATTTATTGTTATTATTATTATTATTATGTGTAGTAGTAGTAGTAGTAGTAGTAGTAGTAGTAGTAGTAGTAGTAGTAGTAGTAGTAGTAGTACAGTCAGACCCTGGTATACCGGACACTTCCGTTTTTGTTAAAATCTGACCGGTAAGGTAAACAACCGGATCATCGGATCAACCATTCATCAATTTAAAGTATATAGCAAGAAATCCGTATCAGTTAAAAGTTGACCGGTAAGCGGAGAAACTGTGTTAACGGAGACCGTTATAACGGGGTCTGACTGTAGTAGTAGAAGTAGCAGTAGCAGTAGCAGTAGCAGTAGTAGTAGATTTTTTTGTTTTGTTTTGTTTTTTAATTGTGGTATAGTCGCTTTCACTTTATCAATGTTTATATCATGATTTGTCAGTTTAGGGCAGGAGGAAACCCGCAACAACCGTAGCGCTGAATGTTGCAGTAAACCTTCGAGCACTGGCTGATACTGACAAGACCAAGGATGAAAACTGTATTGCTACTCTACAGACAATGCATCCTATCAATATTGCATCAGAAATGTAACTTTTACGAACATTGATACTAGGCCCCCCCGGGGCCGGATTATTTGTAGTAGTCAGTAGTAGCAGTAGTAGTAGCTAGTAGTAGTAGCTAGTAGTAGTAGTCAGTAGTAGTAGTAGTAGTAGTAGTAGTAGTAGTAGTAGTAGCAGCAGTAGTAGCAGCAGCAGCAGTTGCTCAATAATATCAACACATTATTTTCGCACTTGACATGTTCAAATCAAAATTGTTGCATAACTTAAAGCATCTGCAGTACACCTCAGGGAATTTACTAAGATAAGACCAGACTTTTCGGAAAAATAATACACCCGACTGCAAGCACGCCTGGGGAAACTTTGTGTCGCTTTAAGACACCTGAGATTTGTAAACATCTGCCTCGTTAAATGTAAACAATCTCGTCTTGATACCCCGAGGAAAACAAATATCACGAACAGGGAAGAAGGGTGCACACGAATTCAGACATTTTAAAATTCATTAGTTGAAATTAGTTCATTAAGAAGGATTTAGATACAACATGATGTACTTTTATTAATAACACATGTATAATGTACTTTGTAAAATATTATACTGAAAAATAAAGTTAACTAATAAAGCATTTATAACTGAAGTTTCCCTGTAATTTTGTATGCAATTAAATTGATTTGACTGAATTTATCCTGTTTAATTAGGGTTTAGAGCTACTTTCAAGATTATTTTATGTATATTCACAGCATGGCAGTTTAGGGCAGGAGGAAACCTGCAACATCCGTAGCACTGAATGTTGCAGTAAACCTGCAAGCACAGGCTGGTACAGACAGTTGGTTGGTTGATTTGGGGTTTAAAGTCACTTTCTAGAATCTTTCACTAATATCATGACTTGCATGCATATG
>JAUTBX010133642.1:0-19385 GCA_032361465.1 Lepetodrilus tevnianus | reverse complement strand
GTCTGTCTGTCTGTCTGTCTGTCTGTCTGTCTCTCTCTCTCTCTCTCTCTCTCTCTCTCTCTCTCTCTCTCTCTCTCGCCATCTCTGTCTCACTCTCATTGTTTATGTTATTTATGTTAGAGTATCTAGTACCTTTGCATGATGTGGTTTCTTGAGCTCCAGCACGTAGAGGTCTAGGCGAGAGATACTCCTGTAGATATCTGATGCAGATCCCTGAGGAGGAGGTGAAGGGGGCGGAGGAGGCGGGTGCGGAGGTGGAGGAACCGGAAGAGGATGCGGAGGAGGCGGAGGAGGCGGAGGAGGAGAACAACAACAACAACGGGGAGGTGGCGGAGGAGGAGGAGGAGGAACCGGAAGAGGATGCGGAGGAGGAGGTGGTGGTGGTGGTGGTGGAGGCGGAGGAGGAGGAGGAACCGGAAGAGGCGGAGGCGGTGGCAGCGGCGGCGGCGGAGGAGGAGGAGGAGGAGGAGGACCAGGAGATGCTTCTACAGGATGACGTCGCGCTCTGCGTCTTGTAGCAACTCACCACACACTCCAACAGAGAACGAACAACTGGACGACTTTCCTGTACATCACCAGTCTTGTACGCCCCACCATCCAGTCTGTCTTGCAAATACAATATAATGGTACTACATCTGATGTCGTATAGGAAGGCATGCACCAACATCGCGTGGAGAAACAGCATAGTGGAATGATGCCCGGATTATATTACTAGCACCCTGTCCTAGCACCCTGTCCTAGCACCCTAGCACATTCAGAGTTTCCGTGTGTACTATTAGTAGAAACGTGTTGGTCTAGTATTACATTGGTTGCCAGTACAACGTAAGGTTTCTTTAGTAGAATTGTATAAGTTAGGATCCATGTACATATTGCATTTTGATATCCATATCTATTGAATACAGATAACACAAAAATTAATCTCCTAGAACTGTTTTCGTTTATCACGATAGTAATTATTCAGTATACTACGTCATATTATATTACGCAGAGATAGCATGTGGTTTTGTCGGTTTTATCTAAAATACTTTAATTTTTATTTGAACAACTAATCAATAACATTTGCATCGTTTGTGGGAATGTTAATCCGTACATTGGTGAATGAATGAATGGCCTCCAATGCCATGGAATCGTAGAGCATAGTGGGCGGAGATCTGATTTTAATAAGATTGATTTTATTCAAGATGAAATGGATAGGTCACAAGTTATTACAATTAAAATAAAAACCGCTCCAAGAGAAGGGAAAGAACAGATGGGTAGATAAGAAAGAAAGAAAGATAAATAATGAATAATGAATAATAGAGTTGCAAACTAACTTATATCACCTTTTCAAACTCAATATAACCTTTTTCAAACTCAAGATATTATAACATGTATTCCAAAAGACGATAGAGACCGACACTTATTAAAAGATTGGAGACCAATTAGTTGATTATAAGATAATATCTGGTACGTGATTTAATAACAGACTTAGAAAACTCGGTATATGATCTGAAGTTCCAAATGCGTTTTACACAAAACGGTAGTGCATGGACTTTGAACAACGTGGTTATCAGCTGACAATTTATGTGAATACGTGAAGAGGAACAAAAAGCAGAAGAAAAATGATACATAATGGGAGATACGTGTACATATTCTATCGTTGCAAATATGTACATAGGCACTGGATTAAGTTGTAATTATTTCTTATGCCAATTATAAACCTGGAATGCTTTTAGAATACCGGACAACATTATCCACATAAAACTTTGTGAACCAATAACTGGCTTGCAAATCCACATTTTCGGGGCCCAATCTCGTACGTTCGACTGGTGTGACGACTAGTTCCAGTAATGGGTAGAGTATTACCTACACTGAGGCTATCATTCATGTCCATCTCATCCTTATTAACGGCGTACTACTATTTTCTTTGGAGTTTTAGTCAACCCAAAGTCTACTCCTGTTTAGCTATCACCGGAACTTGGACAATTCTTGGAAATTCTAAAATGATACCTGACCTACGAATGCTCCCAATGACCACAGCATACAAAGCGAATTCTATTAACATCGCGTCAGAAAGTCAACTTTCGCAACCATTGATAACTGGCGGCCGATGCGGGATTCGAACCGGGAACCTTTGGAATTGTTGCATCGTAGTTATATTATAGTTGAATATTTCCTAGCATGTCGTCACATGTGCTGTATTTCTTATTAGCAAATAATGGACAGCCTTTTTCACAAAGATTACCACAAAGACATTAAGCATTATCAGATAGTCGATATTTTTTTAAAGAGCATTATTCAATGAATAACCGAATATGTAAGTTTATAGTGAGTAAAATACAGTATTTATTATACAGTATTTTACTAAGTATTAGTACAATATACTGGTGTGAAAAACATCATACGCATGTAGGAATCGATTGGCAACTAACTGTAACGCATGTACGAAAGTCAATGTTTATTACACGTTGTGGATTGTTGCTGCGTGACGCTTAAAGACTGAATAAGAGGCCAATAACATTAATATTACGATATCTATTAATCTATAACCTAAATCATTGGCCAATTGTTGGGCCCTGATAACTAAATTTACGCGGTACGTCCGTTTTTGGAATTATAATAGTTACAAATTGTTTTGTTTGTACTGTGATTTTTTATTTCAATGACTAAAATACTAATATATACATGGGCTCACACATTTATTGCAAGAAAAGTGCGTCATCATATGAGGATACTAGGTAACCATGGTAACATGTTGCAGCTTGTTTGATTGATCAAAGAAATTTTTGACTGAACATCATTTTATCTTCCCTGGAGCTACTTCGGATGTTACAGAAGACATTTGATATCATTGTAACAAGTAAGTTATTGTCAAAGTATGTGTTAATTGAAGTTATTTTATTAAACAAAACAAAATGTTAATTTATATAGAGCTATATAGGCACACTAGTGTGTAATAGTTATTAGTTACAAGTACGCGGTAACTGCATGGTAACTAAATGTTAGTATTTAATTATGAGACCAACAAATGACAACGCGGTTAATTTATAAATTTTAAATTAGATATAAATTTGTGTTCTAATGAAATTGTTAGCGTAATTTGATATATTGTATTAATTGGGAGAAAGTATGTGTCTATGTCCATGCCCGGCAATGGCAATGAAAGACCTGCAAATAAAAAGCGTTGTTTATTCTTTGATAATGGTGTTCTTTATTTTATCTTGACAAAGTGTAATAAAAAATATATAGTATATCCCGCTTTCACTCAGTCATATATATATAATAGGGTTACAATGTTTACGTGTACTTAAAATAACAATTGGCTGTCAATTTACATTGAAGTTCTTCTTCTTCTTCTTCTTCTTCTTCTTCTTCTTCTTCTTCTTCTTCTTCTTCTTCTTGTAAGAACTCGTCATGCTATTTAAGATAGGAAAATCGCATGAATACTTAATTTGAACCACATTATAATATATATTATCCAAAATATGCGTCAATTCTAGCAATTCTAGCGATTAATAATAATAATAATGATGACGACAATGACGACGATGATATACTATAATAATAATAATAATAATAACGACGACGACGACGATGATGATGGTAACAATAGACTACTTTATATGCTATAGCGTCTGGATGAAGTATCACGATGTCGTGGCTAATGAAGAGACGTGGCCAGGTCGGCCCAGGACGGCCCAGTCAAGTGTCCATGCAGTCCAACACCGAGTCCCTGACCCCATCGCAGCTGGACACCGCCATCAGGGACATGCTGGCTACGAACCCGCCACGTAACAAGTGGGAACAGTTATGTAGAGGTGGGTTAACATCAGTTATTTCCCCTTATAAATTCAGGCCTATGGTCTACATTATAACAGGGAATGTCGCTTTAATTTTTTTTATTAGTAATTGATTTATTATATATCATTATGTTTATTATTATATTTTGTTTATATGCAAATTAGGTTGTGTGCTTATTTGTTAATACTAATTTAGTAGTGAATGTGGCTTTAAAACGTACATGTACGTTGAATTATTTAATTAATGGTATTTTAAAGCATTTTTGTGTGCAAATACTTTAATAACATTATCCGTGCTTCTATACCCTGACGACTCATTACATTATATGAGTATGTGGATAACCAGTGGGGCAAAACGGAACACGTAGCTTGTTGCCCAATACTTGTGTAGACCAGGCAAATGTAGGTCTATACCTACATACGTTCATGTAAAATACGCCTGGCCATGAACTATGTCAACAAACTGTGATTGTATACCTTTAACGAACTTTCGCTTCTTGTCCGACAGGAAACCCAATCACGATCAGCGGGAAACGGAAGCAACTGGTCAAGATGGTTTCCATCGTCATGATTCCCGTGATCCTGCTGATGGGTCTGACCGGAAACAGTTTCTGGGCGACGTTAAAAAAGTACACCCAGTCTTCGAACATCAGAGCGACCCTGCTGTACAGCGTGGAGCTAGGAAATGTTATCCATTACCTCCAGGTATGCACTTGGGTGTATTTAACTCCTGTCTAAAACCATTAATACTTCTAGTGTATATTAACACGTATAGACTAACTGTGTGGTGTTATATATAGTAGGGCCTATGTAATCTACCAATTTACAGATGTGGAGTCCATTAAAAAATATGGTGATCTTACCATTAGTACTGTTGACTGGTAAGTGTGAAATGCCATTAGAACTTCTGTTGAAGTTTGAAGAAATTGTAATGTTTGCTACGGTATCTACTTTAAATGTTCTTCTCACATATGTGTATACATGCTCCTTTGATTTTGTTAAAGGAAGAATGCATTATGAGCGCCATTATTATTATTAGAGCATGCCTTAGTATAGGACAATGTGCATATGTGTATGCTCCTTTCATTTCGTTAAAGGAAGAACGAGACATGAGCGCCCTATACCTGAGTTCCACAGGGGCGAACACGAAGGCTTTGCTATTGGACCGATACCTGGAGACAGACGGATCTTTGGAGAAACTGACGTTTTGGACAAAAGGACCGGCGCTTACAAGGGCAGAGTTCAAGTCTAAATACACCTTCCTGTCATACTTAAATAATCACAGGTTAGAACAGAATGTTTCTCCATGCCGTCTTGCAGACACGCATACTACATTGAAGTCTACCGTCCAGGGGCCATGTTCCCGAAGCTATCGTACAAGTAACGACACAATTAACCCTCTCCCTGCTGGGTTAGACACAGGCACTGCTCTTTATGGCATCTCTGGTTGCCTTCAGCATGGAGAGGGTTATGCCTTGCCCTTGGTGGAGGAATAATTGACTCTTTCAGGATCATAAAATTATCCACCACGAAGGTTTAACAATGTCGTTATGTGTACGATACCTTCGGGAACATGGCCCCAGGGTATCGTTTCTCCAAGCTCGCATATCATCTACGAGACCATAGCGCTCTCTTATAAGTGGACGATCCCCTATGTGTGAGAGATCGCTACGAGAGTCATTATGGTCTTAGTGGATAAGAAAGCTTCGTGAAAGGATACCCTAGATCCTGCTCCACGGGAGTAGTAACTCTATGTTAACGTATACGAGTTATATTAAGTGTATGACTCTCGTAGTGTTACGATTGTTATGTGATACCGGGCCAGATAATAGAACTTGATTTACAGATCTATTGTCTAATATATATATATGAATGTTTTACCTTACTACCCAGGTTTATGAATCAGTAACTGCGCTCAGGTTTTCTTTTCAACATCCTGTGGATCATACACCCCAACTTCCCGTTTTACTTCCCTATATATTACCATCTCATCCTACCGGGTACCCATTCCCTGTTGACATGCTCTTGCCGCAGCGGTCTTCTCTGATTGTCGTTTATTTTTTAGATACGAGCTGGACACGCTGAATCAGACCGTAACCATGGAATTAAAGATGTACACCTCCCTCATCCGGGTCTTTATCACGTGGCTCTACGACGCAATTACTGAGGACGAGTCCGGATCTATTTGGCGAAGTCTCGTGGCCTATCAGGAGATCATCATCGCGAAGGAATACATGGGCATGGAGCGAGCTCTGGGAACTATTTTCTACGCCATGGGGAAGTTCACATCGAGGGAGGTCTACTTATGGTTCTCTGAGAGTCAGGATGTCACGAATTCTACGTTTTTATCAGCTAGGAGATACTCCGACATCGTGCGTGACCTCTACGACAGAAATATTAAAGTAAGTCATTTTTATTATTATTGTTACTTTATGATACTTTAATAATAATAATAATAATAATAATAATAATAATAATAATAATATTAATAATAATAATTAATAATAATAATAATAATTTAAAAAAAATACAAAATACAATAAAATAATAATAATAATAATAATAATTTCAGGGCAACCAAATGTTGCTTGGAGTATTAGGCCAAATGCGAGCCGAGATCCGTCGGAACGATCTTTCCGGAAGGGGCTCGATAAAGGTTGCACAACAATGGTTTGGGAACATGACGCAGTACATGGACATTATGCTGGAAACACAGAAGGAGCTGGCCAACGAGATCACCAAGATGGTGGAGAACCGACAGGTGTCGAACCTCAAGAAGATGATCGCCATCTCAGTCATATTCTTTAGCGTGTTCATCATCTGTCCTATCATTATCTATGCAGTGTACTCCCTCACAAGCAAGATCCAGATGTACTCCATAACATTGGCCAAGCGGTGGGATAGTATTACTATTTCTGTGTTTAGCATCGTTTGTCTGCATTTTTATATTGTTTGAGACTTTTGTCCTTGCGAAGGACATTGGTACCTTGCCTCTGATTGTTGAATGATTTTTTTAAAACAACATTTAAAAAAAAACATATTTAGAAAGTTAAAAGATTCATAGTTATGAGCACGTCTTCGATGGTGGATATGGCACAACATAAATGCGTATGTTATTATTATTTAAAGATTTTATATATGATTTTGGAATTGGGGTTTAAAGACGCTTTCTAGAATCTTTCATATATTATTATTAACGATACATGTACTAATCTCAAGTATGATCTCACGTATGTGACGTAAAGTAATCATTCACTCACTTACCTTTGAAATTCTGAAGAATATAATCTGCTTTCATGATAACCCAGCATTCACGATACTCCTACCAATAGGACATCGTTGAATCTCTTATTGTAATACATTCTTTCTCTTCTTACTACCAGTACATAATACGTTCTACTTCTTCTTTTTGATATTAGTACCCAATGCTTGAACAAAGAAAAGAGAAGAACGGACACACTGCTTTACCAGATGTTGCCGAAATCCGTGGCGGACATCTTGAAAATGAACAGGGAAGTGAAAGCGGAAAACTACCCTGAAGCCACCCTTCTGTTCTCAGACATTCAGGGCTTCACCCTGATCTCGTCTCAGAGCTCCCCAGTCCAGGTGGTCCACATGCTCAACAGTCTGTACTCACTGTTCGACGACAAGATATCCCAATACGACGTGTATAAGGTGGAGACTATTGGCGATGCGTACATGGTGGTGTCGGGTAGGTTTTGTACACATGCAACTTGAAGCAGGCCAATATTTTGTTTTAATAAATTAATATTTGTGATATATTGTAGGTTTGGGTTATCTCTGATCGTAAGCTTCATATACTCGATACAAAGACTTGATGATGCTATTTCATACTTGGCATTTTAAAGATGTGACAAGCGCTATTATAGTTTTTATAATATTTAATATTAATTATACCGTATTCACTGCCGCTTAAGCAGGTCATGACGGACCAAGGATGACAACTGGCAGGTCATTCGAAGTTACAATGACCTACTTCGGGCGGTTACGCTAGTTTAGCCAGGAAGTGTCATTGCGCATGTCTAGTTGTTGTTAGACAAGCTGTCGTGCTTCGTACACATGTTCGTGACGTCACTCTAGCCTTGCTTTCGCGACAACTCTAGCATTGCTCTAGCTCCTCTAGAAACCGCCCGAAGTAGGCCAATATGAATTTATCAAGGACGAACATTAGACGTGATGGTTAGCTTTAAGCATGAACTATGGCAACAAACAGTGAGTGTGTGCCTTTAATGAGGCGTTATTTGTGTTTGCAGGCGTTCCGAGGATCAACGGCAACATGCACGCGTCGGAGATAGGAACATTCGCTCTGGACGTGCTTCATTACATTAATAGATTGGAGATACCACACCTTCCTGGCACCAAGTTCAAACTCAGAATTGGCTGTCATACGGGTATATATCCATTCTTAGTTCTTATTTATGACGTTGATGACAACATTTTTAGACTTTAAATAAAAGTACAATTTTTTTATTATTATTATTATTTTTAAATTGACACTTTAAACAAATATAATAATGGAAACATGATAAAATTATCACCAATGTCTTTGAAATCGACTAATTCATTCTCTACCAACATATCATAGAAGTTCTGTTTCCTTAGTCGATCCTCTTTTAGACCGGAAGCGTGTTCCAGCACGTGACTTAATCCGTGACTTAATCCGTGACTTAATCCGTGACTTAATCCGAATAATTTCAATAATGCTATTGGAAGATCAGGCTCGGAAAACCTGCAGAAATGTAACTTGTTTCGCAATATACTTGCGTTCAGGTGAAATACGTTTGACTTTGAAATATGCCCTAATGGCCGCCATTTCGAGGATGGCCCTTAAATGAAAACCGCAGTGTCTTGCCCGTAATACAGCATTATTTACAATCTGTCAATTCTTTCTTTACAGGATCTGTGGTTGCTGGAGTTGTTGGAACAAAAATGCCGCGATATTGTTTATTTGGAGAAACAGTCAGCATCGCCGCGAAAATGGAAGCCTTAGGAAGACGTAAGCGATATAAAAAATACGATATCATTCTAGTTAACCTTTAAACAAATAATGCTTAACGTCATTGCGGGAATATTCTATGATTACAATGTTAGAGTGCAATACAATTAGACACATAAGACAACAAAACAAGCAGGAAACAACATGCCAAGAACTTACATATAAGTGAAGATGTAGAAGATCGTTAATGATTATATAAAGTACATGTATAACTAAAACTGTTCTCAACGTCGAGTTTCCTGTTAAAGGGATATGGTACCCGTTAATAAATGTTTGAGATTCTGTCAAACAACTTTCTTTAAAAATTAGTACAATTTCATCTAGGATTTTGAAACTCGAAAGGTTTTCTTAATCTAGGGCAGGGCCTGTTTCAATGTCCTACTATGTGTGTCATATTAATATTATTCAGTATACATCAATTGTAAGGTCATTTTCAGCCGAGAAAATACACGTCAGCAATTCAACGTATCTTGCACTGGTTGAGATCGGTGGGTTCAATCTGCTAGAAAGACAGGACACGGTTACTCAGGTACGTTTTTGATGGTGTGTAATTTGTGGATACACCGGTATATATTGGATCGGGTTTTAGAGCCGATATCAAGATTAGCATGTTGAACTTTTTTGCAGTGATCGTATGTCGCAGTATGACTTCGTGTTCGGCTCACATATTTGTTGATAAGCATTCCGAAATGTCTTTCTAACGTGCCAGTAGTATTTTTTTTGCAATGACGTCACGGTCATTTATGTCCCTATAAACTGTTATCAGTAGCCAAACCGGGGTGTAACAATGTTCACGGGATTCCTCTCAACCAATCAATTGCTAGAATTGACGCATATTTTGGGAAAAGAATATTAATACTAGCATAAGTGTTCTCCACGTCATGGGTCTGACCCCTCTGTCTGTCCAGGATGACCAGGAGCTGCAGATGTTCCGGGAGAACGTGGATCACACGTACTGGCTGACAGGCAAAGACGGGATGCCGGCCAGCAGACAGAACTCCGAGTCCCGCTACTCCACGGACTCCACAGACATGCAGGAGAGACTCCATCTAGACGGTCTGTACCCACCATTGATGCCAATACTTTCTGGAAATATGCGCTTGATCGGGTTATTCTGTTAGTATTTATGCAATAATGCAAACAAATACATACATAAATAACATACAATGCTATTTTAGAGGAGTGTTTCCTTAGTGTTCTCCGTGTAATAGGTCCGACTCCTGTCTCTACAGGATGACCAGTGATGCCGATAGCTTCTGGAAATATGCGTTTGGTCGGGTTCTTCTGTTATGCTCTGGGTATCGTTTCGCGAAGCTCTCTTGTAATAGATCTACTACGATCATGACTCTCCTTGCCATCTCTAATAAATAATGCACTTACGAGAGCGCTACTATGGTCTCATTGTGGATATGATAGCTTCGAGAAACGATAACCTGCTCTAAGTCTGGTCCTGTTGCTCTGGGCCCATGTTCCCGAAGCTGTCGTATACGTAACGACATCGTTACGCCTTCGTGGAGGAACATTTGATGATCCAGAAAGAGTCCAATTTTCCTCCACGAGGACTTAACGATGTCGTTACGTGTACGATATATATACAAGAGGAAGTTCCCATTCCTGTAGATATACATTTACTTCTTAATTAACGTAGAATTCTCGAATCTTATATTGTATATAATGGACAATAATATATTTCATTGTTTTTCAGGGAAGGAGCACGTATGGGGCCATCACTAACTGGACTCGAATAGAAGGGGAAATACACACTAGTATTTCAATATCTACGATCTAGCTGCACAATATCAATTATTTAGCTGGACCATATCAATGATTTAGCTGAACAATATATGTGATTTAGATGCACAATATCTATGATTTAGCTGGACCATAGCAATGATTTAGCTGAACAATATATGTGACTTAGCTGTACAATATCTATGATTTGATGCACAATATCTATGATTTAAATCAAAAACATCTGATTTAGCTGCACAATATCTATAATTCGGTGCACACTTGTTTCCAGCAGATTCCCAAGTTGCTCAAGAACTTGGTGGAGAGAGGCGAACATGAACACATATTACATTAAAAATAATGACGTGGAATGTGTCTTGCCCTCATGATGTAGGCCCCGATTCGTGCGCCCTCATAAATATTCGTGCGCCCAATTGCTCATGCCTCAGATGTTTAGTCAAGCAAAACACAGGCTAAACATGTTTTAAGTTTCATGCGACTTGTTGTTGCAGCGGACTCCCGAGATTACGAAAAAAAAATATATTCAGTACGATTTCATGCTCAATTAAAAAGGTTTTGTTCACACTGTTCCTTATAAAATTTGAGTTTGAGCGTAATATCGTCTCGTTATTATCGTGCTCGGCACCATCCTCGAAAACATGGGCCATTATGACTACACTGCCCCCGTCACATATTTGACGGGAGATAGTAGTCACAATGGCCTAATTTTCGAGGATGGCCCGGTATGATGTGACTGCTTTATAATAAGAATTGTGTGAATGCTGTTTCCGGGTATTTTTGTTATATGAATGCATCCAGGCTCAAGTGCTTTGGTTTGTATTAAATATGCAAATGAAAGAACTGGGAACCCGGATGATATTAACGAATAGTTGAACTAAATAATCTTTCATTCAATAATTCGTTCTGTAAAGACGAGCGAGTGAATATAGAGTTTAACGTCGCTGCGGGAATCTTTCACCCATTTGCGACGACTGTAAAGACGAATATGTTGAGATATATTTATTTTTGTTTAGTAAACATCGAGTCAAAAATGATATTGTTGTTTCCTGGTATTGTTGAGAATGTTAAACATTAAAGTAGTCGTAGTGTTTCTATTTTTCTACCGCGCATAAGCCTATATAATTCTGAAAGTTTCGTAAAACAATTAATACTTGTGTTTGTTTTTGTATTGGAGTGTATTAGTCACTTTCTAGATTATTTCACTAAGGTGAGTGAGTGAATACATTAAGGAGGTTAACGTCGTTGCTGAAATATTTCACTCACCGACGTTATACCGGTACTGCATATTCACTCACAGTTTTGGGCAGGAGGAAACCCGCAACAGTTGTAGCGTTGAATGTTGCAGTAAACCTGCAAGCACCGGTTGGTACTGACAAGACCAAGGATGATAACTGCATTTCCATTCTACAGACAGTGCATCCTATCAATACCGCGTCAGAAAGGTAACTTTCGTGAACATTGATCCGGGGCGCGATTTCAACTCGGACTTTTGAATCAGACATCCAAACGCTCTACAACTGCGCTACGTTAAATTAATTTGTTTTTAAATGCAATTAATTTGAAACAAAGTATTTATATGAGAGAGCGATTATTAAAAGCATAACATTGTTTTAGGCGAGATATTTAAAGGCTAGCAATTCACGATTTGTTGATATATTTTATGGTCAGATCATGAAATATGTCAACAAACCGTGATTAAAATATACGCTTTAATTGAATACGTTTCCATGTAACATGTTTCTTTATTTTTAATCTCATTTTAATTTAAAATAATTAATTGTAATGTGAACATCGGATTATATACTAGTATACATTATATTGTCATGTCATGTTTTTTCTATCTCTCAGAAAATTAGAATTGAGACATTAGTAACAGTAATTTCTTAATTGTTTTTGTGTTTCCAAGTTCGTATTAAGATGTATAATCCTTGACACTGCATTTATTTCTATGGCTGTTCATATTACACTTCATGGTTTTTGTTTAGCAATCCACAGGGTGTGCTGGATTTCCAAGTAAATAAATATTGTGCAGTTCCATCCAGTCTTTGTTGTTTCTATTATAGGTACCGTAGTAACTAGAATTAAATATTTGGCGAATATTTCGTATCATAATACAGTATACCTCACATATACTGGCCTCGCATAAACCGGACACTCGCATATAACGGACTGAATCTGAAGTCCCGATCCAGTTTACCGCTAATTGCGGCATATGCTTATAACGGACCACATAGAAATATGCAGGTGTACTGTAAGTTATTAAATTAATGAACAACACGATGGAATATGTCAATCAAACATAACAACCTTTATTCATACCACTCATTGTTCATGTATTTCACTGTCATGCTCATGTAAAATGAAATAAATAATAGTGAACACTGTCGACCACCTATTTTAGAAATGAACAATTTCAAGTGGAAAATACATGTCTAAAACCTGCTATAACAAAACAAACAGAAGAATAATTTTTCAAACTTGGCAGTCCACTATTTTCAATATTGAATTATTGATACAGGCAGTTAATTAGTAATGTCGATATTCTTTGTGAATATTCCATTCCACTTTCTACCAACAATGGTAACTCCAAACTCTCCAAAAATATCATTGCCCATATCCATTCTTTTTTACATCCGACACATTTTGGCATGCGATTAATTGGAGATGGAAAATTGTGATCATTTGTATTAATATCCAGCCAGTCTTAGATTCTCAACAATTGCAGATAATGACATAATTTCAAGCCATTTTGAATTGAAATTGGGTCAACTTGATCTGGTAGCCATTTAAATATTGATTGACATATTATGTTGACCGGTGATGATAGATGAACCAAATTGCTTACAAATGTACAAAATTATTACAAAATCACAAATCTTTAAGGCTCCATTCCACTACTCTTGCAACATATCAGGAATCATTCATTCTTTATACAATTAGTTGTAAGTGGACACTTTCAAGTTACACAATTCCTGAGGACTATCGACTTTTTACAGGAGAAAACAAGATAATCACCAGAATTCAAACCTTCATACAAAACAGCACTTCAAGAAGAATCTATAAGCTAGTGGAAATGGATAAATCTGCCCCTATACTACAAGCACTTTAAGTAATAAATGAACTAAACTACACTCAGTTCTCCTGTACTCAACTGTGTAACCGTTAGGTAACCTTAAAGGCGTATTGACATATTATTATTTCATGGTCAAACATTTGCTTGGTCTACACAAGTATATTGGGCGACAAGCTACATATTCCACATACACTATTATAATTATATTGGTATAAAATATTTTTTTATTTAATTTTTTTTTTTTATATCTCCAGCACAATTGTATGCCTTTAACAGCAACAATAGCCATACACTAAAGTTACCCATTACTAAGGTTGAACATGATAAGGTTAGCTTGATAGTTACACATTTTTGTACAGGAAACCACCGAGTCCCATTCCATAGGCGCTACAAGAGACCCAACTCCTATATATTGTCTACATGTAGTTACAACTCTAGTAGCACAGAATCAGAATCAAGGATCATGAACAAATTCTTTGGATAGCTATACAACTAGCAACCAAAGAATTCTGCTTAAAAAGTACAAAGCTAATTTTTCAAGAACGTGAATATTGCAGACATCATTTCTGGTTGACTTTTCACTCCAACATCCACACTCGTAGTTAAAGCAAGTTAATGTTGATATAAAACCGTCCTCAATAACGACATATATTAGATACAAACCACACCGTGCTTCTTTATACAAAACTTTGATGTTCACTCTGCTAAAAGAATAACGACAAAATAGGTCCCAAAATTACGAAACGTTTTTGGTTACGATTTCATGTTCAACTGAAAGTTTTGTTCACAAATACCCAAATAAATTTTGAGCTCGAGTATGAAATCGCATTAAAAAAGGATTAGTATTCTCAGGACTAGTCGTATTCCTTGAGATGATATAATCAAATGGTTGCATACCGTAATTCTCCTAATAATTGCAACATGAAAATTATATTAAATTATATGAGAATGTTAACTCTACAGGGAAATCTTTCACCTATACGCAACAAAATATGAACATTGAAAATTATCCGTGCCCTTCAAAATGAGCGCATTATATGTTCATATTATCAGCAATTAATTAATGTGTTGGAACATTTAGAGGGTTTGCATTACTAGGAGAATTAAGGTGTTTTATTAATCGCAAATCCTGGCCCTCCAATTAAAAATGTATCAATGGGCACAACTCTGTAAAATAATTAGTTAGTTTGCATGTGTACGCCTGCTAGCTTCCTAAGAACGCATGTGGACCCATATCGTCATCCTCCGATTTACTTTCAAGCGAGAATGGCGGAATTTTGCAATCGAATGTTGTTCCATCTCTTCTTTCCATCTTATATGTACCCCTGCAATGACAAAAACATTAAAATTTGTAGTAAATATAATTATGATGTATGATAATTCTTAGACATTTGTAGAATCAGTTCTCAATCTTTTAATTTTTTTTAAAATTTAAAGAGCATCCGACAAGATTCTTTCACTGACAGCCATTCATTTTAGGACAGGATGAAACCCGCAAAATCCATAGCGCGGAATGTTGCAGTAAACCTGCGAGCACTTGCTGGTACTGACAGACCAAGGATGATAACTGCACTGCCACGGTACATCATATCATGACCTTGTCAGAAAGGTAACTTCCTCGAACATTTATACCTAGCCTACGGGATAGGATTTGAACTCTGACCCTTTGGCTCCGAAGTCTAATGTTCTACCACTGCTACCACCTGCCGATAATAGATGATAGAACTACAGTAGACCTCGCATAAACCGGACCGAATCTGAAGTCCCGGTCCAGGCTAACGCTAATTGGAGACTCACCACATGTGACCACTGGGAGCTTGTAACGACACGTGACTGCTGTACTGAAACGCTGGCTGCTCTCTAGACAGAATAGGCTCCTGAAACAAAACACAGAACATTGATGATGTTACCAACAAAATACAGTATGCCCCCCACAATCCTTATCATAGCTCTCCTTGTTTTCACTTGATTCTCTTTGTTCAATGGATGTATATTCTGCACCATTGAGTAGCTAGTCTAGATACTTGGTGCTACATAAATTACTTATTATTATTCTTATTATAATATAATTATAAACCATTGAAGCAATAGATGCTACTATCATTGTATGATGCTTGCATTCAGACAAGGACAAGCTTATCCGATTGAAAAATAAATTTCTGGCAGAGTTTAGTCATAACTATTTTCCTTCATGTATTTGAAAGCTTTACAGCTGTTGGCCACCTTTGTGGTTTACTAATATCATCGCATGTTTTAACCAACGAACATGCTTGCTGTAGACTACAGCAGGCAGAGCTGTCAAAATGGCCGTTCCAGGCAACAGCCAAGATAAAATGTTAATCTCAAGCCCTGAAACTACGCCTCTACCTGAACAGCGTGTGCAGTAATAGTTTCATGGGGTAATATGTACCAGTAGCGTATGACAAAGCAGTCACTGACCCCCATTCTTGAGGATGCAAAATCTGAGGAAGATTCTTATTCCAGAATGTAGCTTATGAAAAAGTAGTCAGGGAGTCCCGTTCTCGAGGATGTATTTATAATAATAATAATAATATAATAATAATAATAATAATAATAATATTTACCTGTCCAACAACGCCTCTTCCCCGGACCGTCTCCAGGGTCCCGGACAGGCTGAATATCCTCCAGTGCCTCTCTCTCAGCTGCATCGTGTCGCCACCCAGGTTCTCCAGCCGCACGCAGTACCGCCACTGCAAACACAATACACCCCATGTACAACTTCACTGTGAATGAACAAAGACGCACGCAGTACCGCCACTGCAAACACAATACACCCCATGTACAACTTCACTGTGAAGGAACAAAGCTGCACGCAGTACCGCCACTGCAAACACAATACACCCCATGTACGGGTACAACTGAGGATGTTCCCTTCTCTGTGGAACAGTGTTCCACTTAATCCTAACACACTGTTTTAGCTGGGGATGTTCCCTTCACCGTGGAACAGTGTTCTGAGTACTCCTCAAGCACTGTTTTGGCGAAGGAACGCAACCACACACAGTACTGCAACTGTTATTATGGAGTGTTATGCAGTAGTACCGTCGCACTAAATAATCTACGATTGTATGCCTTTAAAATAATTATTTTTTAAATGACTTGAATTATTTTAACTGAATTTAACTCACCCAATAAACATGAGTCTGCTGAGATTCCTGAAATAAAAAAGCAAAATAATATTGGTCAGTTAAAACTGTTATATGCATACTGTTACAGATGTCAGATATTACATCAATTTTATATATAAATATTTAAAAAAGATATACTGCATATTCTGTCCATATATGGGGAACTCTATAATACCTATAGTGGAGGCATGAACGCATATGGGTGTAAGATTCCCTCAAAGTTCAGCAATAAATACACAAATGCCTTATTAACATCCAGTCATCTCCCTTTGTTATCAATCGGCCTCGTCAATTTATTTTTACCAGGTTTTCCTCCTACCATAAACAGCCCACCATTAACTCCCTCTAACCAGCACTACAGCTACGTACCCTGCATCCCATATAGAAGGGGATGACGGTCACGCGTATGTTCTCAGTCGTCTCTCTGTGGACATCCGACAGCTGCAGCCAGGGGTGGTTCTTCTCCTGCCACGCCCTCAGTGTCTCCCTGGCCATGAACGGCGGAGCTAGGGACACAACACAGACATTCATGACACGTGCAAGCACATGGGTTTATAATTTACAATCCAGCTCATTTGCAATTCAACCGCTAGCACAGAGGTTTGCAATTTGGCAATTTCACTCGTCTGCCTGTGTCAGAATTTTTTTAGCTGCCATAAACATTCATAGTGTTATATTTGCCGAAACTGGATAGGTTCGGCATGCGCTGTTTACGGTACCTCCGGCAGCTAGATTGCTTTATTTGTCAGTGACCCGGCAAATTACTAGCCGACTTGTGTCGGTATCTGGTGACCCGCAGATTTCGGCTGGAGGGAAGTCACCCGGATTGTTTGTTTTGCATATCATGTGACATGTGTGCATCTTTCAATCAAGCAGTCATAGACATTCACGATTCACTGTCTCTCCTATCGAAAGTAAAAACTTGACTTGACTATGTTTCTAGCCGTCTACCATACATTTCTCCAGCTGGCAAGTGGTACACTGGTGACAGAGTGAGTTGTATTCCTGCGTGTATATTTCTTAAACTATAACCAATCAAAATTGATATTTAGGATCCCTTGAAGATAAATGCAATGCCAGAGTAGATACTAGTAATAGACACATGTTCAATGAGAGGTGAGATAGTAAGAGAGATACATACTGTTGTCTGGATCATGCATAAGAAACTTGTCAAACAGTTCATGTTGTATGGGACACCGCTCGGTGCTAGTATAAGGAAGCAAGTCTTCTTGTGCTACATAGTCTAGACCTGTGGAAGAGAAAATTGTGATATATAAAAAACAAAAAACAACATAAATCGTGAAAATATTGAAAACCAGTGGCACAAGTGGAAAATGTACCTTGTTGCTCAATATACTTATGTAGACAAATCAAATGTCCATACTTTCAGGAAAAATATGTTTGGCCATAAAATATGTCAACATTAGTATCCCAAGTTGATGGATAAGTGTACATTCAGTGTTCCTTCTCAACTCCCTGGGGAGTATACTACATCCAACCATCTACAAACTGCTTACCCGGAATAGCATAGAGAGCTCGACTATTTTCCTGGTTACCAAGAAACGTTACTGCTTCAGTTTGAGCCCTCTGCAAAACAATCCATTGTAAACATAAGGATAACGTGTTTTTTTTAAATATAATCATTTGAGGATCAAACAAATTCTTTCCGTTAAGATTTGGTACTGCTTACAAATGCTCACCCAATGTATATGAAATTACAAATAATTTTTTTTGTGCTTAATTTCAAAACTAGACGAGAATATGAACAGTGACATGATATGAATTAAATATATATATTTTTTTCAGTATGGCATAATATAACTAGCTTTGGCATTTGAACCAAGATGATGATGACTTCTCAGTGGTTTCAGTAGAATCGGAAGTAGGTGGCAGAGTAGCAAAAGTAAGAGGGAAAATACCTACAAAGTAGTATCAGCAAGGTTGAAAGTAGACAGCAAAATTAGACAAATACTCCGAAATAGACTGACAACTTTGCCAGTTGCCAGCACCTATTGAAACCACTGACTTATGGACTTTGGATACTTACTATATGTGGACAGTCCCGAGCATCTATAAGAACTTGATAATACAAGTGATTTTTTCCCTTTACTTCCTTGCCCACTGTTGTTGTGTTGTCATCCAGGCTTCTGAAATATAGTTTGTTTATAATACAGTGCACACTCGATATAACGACATTCAATTCCTCTGCAGATTCGGATAAACCACAGAGTCATGCTTCCATCCCATTAAAAAAATAATATTTTATTAAGATTATTCTTATTATATATTTTTTTAAATTATTTTAATTACATACTTATTGAAGTCTGTAAGAATTGTATCTATATCTAATATTACAATAATTATTCCACAGAATCTGTAAAACCAACGGAGAAAATTGAAAAGGGATCGTACCTGTCTTCGGTTTTTGTTGCGGTATCGCGGTCGTAGACTCGAGCCAGCCATGGGAAGAGGACTATCCCACGGTAACCAAATATTCGATGCAAAAACAGCTGAAATACAGTAAACAAATATATGTCATTTCATACAAGGTTGGCTTTTTGTTAAAAAAGCATTTGGAAAGCATATCCTAATGCCTGGATATAGTTATTCCAATGTGG
>JAUTBX010133531.1:0-19406 GCA_032361465.1 Lepetodrilus tevnianus | reverse complement strand
GCTCGCATAATACAATGCTTATCCCAAATGCAGGATACTGACGGTATCTAAAGACACTCGGGTAATAATCTCTATATCCGCTATTAGCTAAGGGGTTATAGAACTAACATGAGTTGTTATACTAGAGGATTGCCTACTCCATGCTAAACAGAATAACACCTAAATATAGAAAACTAAACTAAGAGAAGTATTATATATGCCATACACGAATGAGATCCACTTGTAATTAGCTAGGGAGTTACTGTACATGCATTGAGCTGTTATATCGGGGGAGTGCCTACTCCAATTCTAATAATATACTAACTAAATATACAAAAGTAGATTAGAAGAATGTATTCTACGAATGACTTGCACTTGCAATCAAAGAAGGGCCGCGAGTGTTCTCTCGAGTGATTCCCTATCAGGGTATCCTTTTACAGAGCTCGTATCCTCTAATATAAGAACCATGTTAGGCATACTATCATACTATAGTATCTTATTATCAACGGTGGCCAAGTAGTTCCTCTAAAAGGTAAGTTTTGCATAAGTTATATTGTCTGTGCCCTAGAGCCTTTGTATTTGATGTAATATGAATGGAGTGTTGTTCCAAATAAAGTGGGTTCCATGCCAGTTTAATTGTAATATAAATGCATATCTCTACCCGGATGTACTAGGCATCATTCAATGTGGGATTGTTGTGTCACGTTCGCTACATTCCAGACATGTGCGTTCTTGTTGAAATACAGTGCTTTCTTTTGAATGCATTTTGCCAATTCTTGACATGGTATACATACCCTTTGCTAAGTTTTCCATAAGCAGATGCTCAAAGTATCCTATTTTAAATGATAAGTGATAAGGAAAACACCCATATTGTGCCACCCATATAGCGCTCTCTTAAAGAGAGCGTATGGTCTATCTCGTAGTGGGTAATAGAGCTTCGTGAAAGGATACCCAGGCAAATATCAGAAACGAGTACATTTCCATCACCTAGAACCATGGCGGTATTAACCCTCTCCATCGCCTAGAACCATGGCGGTATTAACCCTCTCCCTACTGGTTCTTTCCACCATGGAGAGTGTTCGTAGAGGACAGAATAATCCTACTTGCATAGATAAATGTACGTGTAGATATTTCGTGTGACTTTATTGCGTTATGCTACAGTTAAAGGACAGGTAAGAGTACTTTATCGGTGTATAAAGGTAGTTTTGCTTGAGCGCATGTCATTGAAAGCGACGATACCTTATTTAGTAGTTCGCTTCGAGTTATCAAACTATTCTAAAGCTCAGATAAAATCCATTTTTCACACGAGCAAACAGGGTAAACACTCAAGCTTTCTAAAGAGTACTTCTATCTGTGAAATAGTACTTTTATCGGTGTATACAAATATTCCACGTGACGTTAATGGGGACATTTATCATCGAGGAGGAGCTTTTTCTTTAGTACTGCTTTAATACTATTTGATGGCATAATCTATGGACCACTACTTAGTACTTACGTAGTTGCGTTTACCCCTACTGAACTAATGCCTGTGAGAATGTGAACACTGAACTGCATGTATTATATATTATCGTAAAATAATTTTAAAATATTTAACAGAACATTCTACGAAAATTCAACAAACTGTAATAGTCATACAACTGACACCCGTGTTGACAACATACTTTTAAAATGTAATATTCCCATATTAATTATCAGAATTATATATAGTATTACATTACCTATGACATATGCTGATTATTAGTTTAGTTTGCCAAAAGAACAGGATATATCAAGCAATCATGCTGACTGCATGACCGTTACCATTGGACACCTTAGTAGGTCTACTCCTAGGTTGGTTGTTAATAACACGATAATGTGACAAACATGCATGTATAACGGTTATGAGCATGTTGTTGTGTTCGTTGAACATCGCTGATCTGATTTCCAATGGACAACATTAGCAAGTCTATAACAATGCATAATATACTGTATGGAGTGCAAGTGTACGTATTAACCACAAAACGGCTTACCAATACATATGATAATCATCGACATAATGATTCCACATGCACTTGAAGGAGGCCAGTATGCTTTTTATTTTAAAAAATACATTTTTTGTTAGTTTAAACATATTTTATCGACCAACATGTCATGGGATTGGATCAAAGCTAGATTTACGGGATACGCTTCCTAACAATGTTAGTGTTATGTACTGTGATACTATAAATAGTTTGAATTTGTATTTTTTAAATAATAAAATTAACAAATAATTAAAAGACAAGTATTCTTATCGTTCTTCCAAACTATTTTCACTACATTATATGACAATAACTTCTTTTTTTTAAATACTGACATTTTACTTATCTTTTTTTTTTTTATAAAATAATGTATTGAAAATATAAATTGGCTAGCCTCAAGTACCTGTCGTCATATCTACTTTTTTTGTACAGCAGCCTACGTGGGAGTTGCTTATTTACTTATAATTAAAAAAGACACATTCAGCTGTTGATATAAACAATATGCTAAGTCTTCACACATGGGCATGTTTATCTAATTCCGACTAATTGTGATGGTACCATTGGATATGCATAAAATGCGTGTTAGTTTGTGTGTATGGGAATACTGGCACGGTAGGTAATGTGATAGCTTTCTGAGATCATGGTTCCGGTCTCCTCGTTAAACACGTCCCGGCCAGGCCATAACAACAATACGATCGGGATACGTACACTATGGTAGTATTCGATTCATAATTCGACCAACCCTTGGGTGACACGGTAGTGGTGAAATTCCCAATAGAACACCTCGTGCTTCACACGTCAGCGGTCAGAAAAGGTCAGATGTATATACACTCCATTTTGGTAGGAGAGAGAGAGAGAGAGAGAGAGAGAGAGAGAGAGAGAGAGAGAGAGAGAGGGAGGGAGAGAGATAGCTGCAAGTAGACGAGCGAAAGCACGGATGCATTAACAAATATATATTCGTATTTTTTAACGATTAACAATATAATATATTCTGAATGAGAAAACAGTTCATTCTAAGAAGTGAAATTGATATATACATATTTATTTTCTCATATTGATCACTCGGTGTTTACTCATGCCGTTCGATGCTAGCACCCATTACGTATGCCTCAACACTCGCACCACTAGCATGATGAATCGAATACACCCCTATATAACGGGGACATCAACACGGTCTTATGTTACTTCGCGGAAAGCTAAGTACTATCTTGCCATTTAGCGTAGAATGGGGGACATCAATACGGTCTTATATTACTTCGCGGAAAAGCTACCACCTCACCTACAGTGAAGAAGAATGGCCAGATGGGGTCAGACAAATTAGCAGGAATCATTGCGGGATGAGACAGGGGTTAGTACAGGGATTCCATTGGATTCCATTGGATAACGGTCCCAATTGAGGCATTAGTAGCATCTGTGGATGACGTATAGGGACAATGATAAATGTTCTTCGACGTCTTCGCGTTGTGGTGTGAGAGAACAGTAAGCTAGTTATTTACAAGGATGGTCAATGACATTCACGTGGATCTGCTATATTAGCTTCATAGTACAAAGACTTGTTTACAGTTTCGATTTTCTCCATAATAGTCTAACATAGGGAAAAGTGATAATATCTTTGCTATAGCATACGGTATTTTTATAGTCATGACGTCCAAACAGTTAACGTTGTTATAGGTTGTTGTTTTAGATGAAGGCTATCACCGGAATTATTAACGTCCGTTTCGGTCAATTCCTGTATGAATGCATACACATCACCACGGACAGTTGATATACTGGAATAGTATTAATTCCCCGGAATTAGTTCTCTATTCGCCTACACATATTTTCACCTACACTTCATGCCGCCTATATTGTCTGAGTATGCCAGAAGTTACAACATTGAACACCACAATCTAGATATGGCTATATTAACATATAACGTATGCCTGTTCAGCACTTGTACATGTGCCCCATGACTATGAAACCTTTAGAATGGCACAACTATCTTTAGAATATATATCAGTTTTGGTGTTGAAACATTCTTTGGAAATACATAATTATATACGACACGAGAAGCTAATGAGAAGAGACGCGTGTTACTAATTATTTAATAATTGTGTATATATAGGAATAATCTAAGGGCTTCTTAACTTATGTTAAATATACATTGCGAAGAGTACGATTACGTACGTTACTTCAAAGCAAAATCAACAATGTCTGCATACCAATCATCTATACTGCTTAAAGTCCAAACGCCAATTATAGCTGCCTATTGTTTAAAGTCCAAACGCCAATTATAGCTGTCTCTTGTAACGACAAACTCCGACGGCACAAGTCGAATATACTACCACGCAATATTCGTTATCTTTTTCCGATTTAATTAGGGGTGTTACGTCCGCGTCCAGCGTAGCTGATATTTAGCGGACGGTATTCGTTATCATCTCCTAGAACCAATATATAGTAGGCCTACTAGTATCTCACCTATAGAACCAATATATCACTCCTAGGGCGAGATACTCTACCGCCAATCAAGACTGGCATGACGGTCAGAGCTTCTCGAACTACCCACTACCGCACTCGGAGCCATCAACTCTTGGAATCCTAATAGACTTGTATAGGTACTTATTAACCCATTGGAAGGTAAGACGAGAGATGTCGTCCGATGGCTGGCTGGCGTCCTTCCGATCAGAATAGAATGTTATATAGCCTTGTGATTGGTCACTGACTGTCTGATTAAAACCCATACAAGTTTGCTGGTATAGTACGTTAGCTGACACCCTGTCAATAGCACTTGGATGCGTAAGGTACGGAAAACGACCGCTAAGCATGATCCTAACAACCGAAATATTTCAGACAGAGTCGCACGCTTTGGTATTTGTGTCTGAAGGAAACCGTCACGGTTGCAGTTCAATTGTAACCATTGTATGCCGGGTTAGACTACCTTCACTGCGTATTATTATTTATAGGGCATTTCTGGCTGTGGAAAATGGAACCTAAGTATAATTAAGTTAAGAAATAATGTAATTATATTATAGAATATGGACTATATAGCAACGACAAATATGAACTTTTGCATTGCACTGCAACCCCCTGAATGCAACACAAGGCGTCCTAAGCAATGAGCGGACGTTGTCCAATCCAGAATTGAGAGGGTTAATCTAAACAATATGATATATGTCCCCTGCACGATTCTCAGCATTTGTTTATGCATAGGACTATTTGTTTCTGTCATGTCGTTGGCAACCAATTTGAATAAACATCAGCATGTAACAAATAGATAACGTACGAAGTTGAGCTATGCTATCCTTTGAAGCGGAATGCTGACGCTCCTATTTCCATAGTTTAATAATGTATGTCTTTGGACTTTTCAGAAAACAAATGTTGATGATAGTGTCAGATATATTTAATTGCAATTACTTTTTAATGAGATTATATCGATTATAGAATGATAACGGTCTACCTTCGAGATATAGATATTCCTGTGTGTCGGTATCCTTATATCACACGTGTACTGTTCACTGCGCCATGCATGTCAAAGAGACATATGTAAATATTATTCTTACAACATTTATGCATTTTTGTGTTTGCGTTTATTATTTGTGTTACGTTGCGCTTGGGTTTCCTTGGAGATGCAGGCAGTATGGAACGACTTCTGTTTGTCAGGTGACCTGTCGAGAACTCGCCAGTGGAATATATACAAATCAAACATAACAAACCGAGAAATATTGTCTGTGTACCTCTACCATTCTACGTTATTTATAATTGTAGACAGATTAACTCAAACCGGTTTAAAGTCGAGAGAAAAAGAGACAGAGAGAGAGCGACAGAGAGAGAGGGGGAGAGCGAGGGAGAGGGAGAGAGAGCGAGAGAGGGGAGAGAGAGCGACAGAGAGAGGAAGATAGAGAGGGAGAGAGGGAGGGAGAGAGGGAGGGAGAGAGGGAGGGAGAGGGGGGAGAGGGAGGGAGAGGGGGGAGAGGGAGGGAGGGAGAGAGAGCGTGTGAGAGAGAGAGAGAGAGAGAGAGAGAGAGATAGCGAGCGAGCGAGCGATATATTGCATGCATCTGCTGTACGTGTATGACGCATTCACGATTAAATATATAGTACACATTTGCAATATTTAAAAGCACACACTAGGTGCAGACAAACCTATGGGACAAACGTACAGACTTCGTATACTAACATGTCAACGTCGGAAAGATAATTTCTTCGGAAAATCCATTATTTCCGTAATGGAATTATAATTTAAAACAAACAAACAAGAACAAAATAAAACTATGAAGTTAGAAGTCCCAATTTTGTCATTATTACTTTTTTTCTCTTTCGTTTATTAATTATATCCATATACTGTTCGGACTTTGATTCTAAAAGATATATACTAAAGAAATCAAAACACTTTGTCGATGGCGGCGAGCGTTAGTTGACGTCACCTGAAGAGCTCCGTAGATAGGAACGCTATCTGGTACTTCCGACATATTGCTTCCCTTGTGTGCGCTGTAGGTAGTTGAAATATGAAGGGGGAAAATGTAATATAATATGTTTATTCCAATTAACTTATTATTTGAAAATCCTTGCATCTATAGATCAGTCAGTCGATGAAAGGATTTCTTGTGACTATTGAAAAAGCATATCATCTCCATGAACCAATTTCCTTGCTTTCGATACACAACATGTACTACTAGATTATAATACTATAACAGTTGTCCAATTAATATTAGTATTTTATAAACTCCTTGTCAATACCCCTGGCTGGGAATGAAACGTATCGGCAACAGGTGTCTGCCGAGGTATTAGTTACTTCAGTCACTATACAGATAAAGAGTTTATTAAAGTCTAGAATGACTGTTTCCACCGTCATTGTCGACGTGTTTCACACACGTAAGCGTTGGTATCAGATCGCGTCCATTCAATACCAATGGTTTGTATGTCACTCTCTGCGAAGAGTACCATGATATGCGCGCATCTGCAAGCGTGTTCCATGCATAATATTGTTAACACAGTGTGGCCTTACATGTGACAACACATTGAGCGTATGGACAATTGAAACATTGCTATTCAAACAGGCATTTGACAACCAGACAATCTCTGCATCTGCCGAGAGAGAGAGAGAGAGCTCGCGCGCAAACACAGACAAACACACTACTAATATCCATCCTACCACGTCATCACCATCATCACCATCATCACCATCAGCTCTATCATCACCATCATCACCATCATCACCATCATCCCCATCCCGACATCGCCAGAGCACCAATTAATGCTTTATTTGTGTGTCTATAGTGCCACAAAGACCATTGTGAACTATACAATATGGACACATCAATATGCCGATCTCATGTCGATGACATGACACAGGACACCGACTCCCGCAATTAATTGTATTTGTAATGACGATAAACAGCATTGTACACCGTAACGACAGCTTTAGTAATGGGAACTATGGCCATAATTCTTTAACGCACACAGAGCTGTGATTAGCTCAGTTTCAGGACATAAAAAGCCGGGTACAATATGGTCAAGAGAGTGTCCTCGGTCAATGGGAATCCAGACTATAGTAACCATTACCAACATCTGACTTTACCTCAGATGACCAAACTCTCTATGTAACGCAAATGGCATTGGACACTGTTATACGATGACAATGTATATTCTGCTTTCCGACAAATACGTGCTAAGCGTCCTAGTCTGTGCTACACGTCGTGGACGTTAAATGCTAAGCTACTGTGTTAGACCAGAGACATGTTACTAGTAACCCTTTATATTCTGATACAACGGTTGAATATTAGCCATCTCTATTACATCAGATACATGACATGTTAACCCTTTATCTTCTGTTACAGCGGCGTCGGCCAGTGTCCCTCGTGCTCAACTCCTCATTCGCCAGAAGAAGGCCAAAATGCTCATCGTAGTCGTCCTAATATTCGCCATTTGTTTCCTGCCCTTATACACGCTCTTCTTGTTAACGTAAGTATCAACACTAGCATACTATTTATATTATTACCGGCATCTTCATCTCACATTCATAGTTATATTCTATACTGAAAAATTAGATCTGTATTCGTATCCGTTATTCTTCAATACCAAGATTTAGCGATCCTATTTTTTGTGGGTTTTTTTCTGATGACAGTAACGTGAACCCTACTATTAACGAAGTATATACCTTATTGAATGGTCGAACCTTGTTCACGCTTTGATTCGTATAGAGTAGTGATAATTAACTATATTTGATATAGTATTAATTCCATGTAGTAAAAGTCTATGTCAGCAAATTGGATTCCGTTATACTATGCTGTTGCAGAGTGGTGGAAAGGCATCAACAATAATTGTGAATGGAATGGAATCACGTTACAATACATTAAAACAAACTAGTCTTCCAATATCGCCGTGACTCTAAGATAACAAACTATAGTTGGTCACTGAATCAAAAAAAAAAATCAAGCAATGATATATACCGGTAATGCATGTATTTAGTTATGCAATTACAAGCCTTTCCACATATTGGTGGTTTCATTTGTGTTCTAAATAATCTTCTTCAGATACTCCGATGTTCGGATTCCTTCTGAGATGTTCATGGTGGCGCATTTCTTTGTCTACTTCAACAGTGCCATTAACCCTGTAATCTACAACTTCATGAGCTGTGAGTACATACATGGTGCTAATTAATCATAGTTATTTAAAGTTTGACTAAACATTGTATTTATGAACAGAAGAACCGATGTGAACACTTTACGAATCCACCACCACCACTACAACCTAAGTCACTATCATCAACCTCCTTAGTAACCAACCTCACACCACCACCACCACCACCACCACCATAACCACCACCACCACCATCACCATAGCAACCACCACCACCATCACCACCATTAATAACCACAAATATAAACATCAACATAATTGTCCTTACTAAACTTCACATAAGAATCACTATCAACACAATCAACATCATAATAACATCGACTATCACTACCACCATCGCCATACCCACTATAACCATCACCACGACCACCACAACCACAACGACCATCACTAACATCACATTCACTATAACCAGCACAACGATCACCATCATCACCATCACCACCACCACCATCATCATCATCATCATCATTACATCCACTATCTCCAGAGCCACAACCACCACCACCACCACCATCATCATCTTCACAATCACCCCCAGCCACCACAACCAGCTTCATCACCACAAAAACAACAGCCACCAACATGTACAGCGCCACCTTTAACACGTACAGGACGATTAACCTTCTATCAACACGACCACCGCCATCATCACAATCACTACAACCATCACAACCAGCTTCACCACATACAACAACAACCACCAACAACAACTACTACCACCTCGTACAAACACTTACAGGACGATTAACCTTGACATGTATGACTGTGATAGCTGTGATGCACTGCATAACTAACTTGATATAAATTTACGAGCTGTGGGAGCACCCAGTGCAGTTAACCTAACTATTAACAATTACAAGAGCTGCCAATACAACAGGCAATCAACATATACAAGCTGACGAGTCTGTTATTGTAATAACTTCTATGAGAAGCAATTCACGGAAGCATGACATTAAACGTGTCTTAGAAGACATTGAGAGATTAGTTAACCATCTCACTGCTGGATTAGGCACAAGTACAGCTGTTTATGGCATCTCCGATTGCCTCCAACATGGAGAGAGTTAACCATCTCTCTGATGGATTATGCCCTGTGGCTGTTCTTTATGGCGTCTCCGATTGCCTCCAGCATATAGAGAGTTAACAATATCCCAGTTGGATTAGACACTGGCACTGTTCTTTAGGGCAGATTGACTCCAACATGGACATGGAGTTAACCATCTCCCTGCTGGATTAGGCAGTGGTACTGTTCTTTAGGGTTTCTCCAGTTGCCTCAACTGGTAACGGTGGATAACGGTTGACAGCTTCAGCCGAAATTAAAGGAGTAATTTGCAGTCGTATTTGCTATTTTGATCTTATCGTTCTAGATATTAAAATGTCATGTACATTACTAGAAAGGGAAATGCACTTTGATATTTAAATTGAAACCAGCGTAATGCTTCATTACAATTACAATTATGTTGTATGTGGCACTATCTACTTTTGCAAAATAGAATAACAATTGACTAACAATGCCAAGGTAAACTGTCAAGTGCGTGAACAAATGTAAAGTTTCCTATAATTAAAACGATACAATGGTCATAACAACAGAATACATTTATAAGAAAGAAATATATCTTAGTGTAGAAAATACATTAAAGAATCCTCATATTATACTTGACATATTGCTGAATATATATTAACCCTATAGAGCCCAAGCACATTTCAAGTGGTTCGAACAAATCATGCTCTTGAAAACTGCGTATAAATGATGCGCCTTCTGCTAGGATCTGAAGGCATCGCTTTGGGTCACGGAAGGAACACTGGGTCTTCATGGCAGCATTTTACTTGTTTCTTAATTAGTTTTCATTACGTAACCTTCCAATAACGAGGGGTCGCAGTTGACCCCTGGGGCTCTAGAGGTTAAAATGGCCAATAGGGATTATACCTATACACACACACATTCATGTTATCGATGGAGTTATCGTAGTAGTAAACCAATGTAATAATACTACAGGCCGTACCATGTCCTATTAAAACGATACTTTTACAGCTGTTCGATTTCAACTTGAATACAAATATTCTTTGAATGTCTTTGCTGTTATCTCTGGTTTCCACTTTTCTCATAAACGCCCAAATAGTAAAGATTAATTATGAGTATTACCATTTTCACCTTTACTTACTGAACGTATGTAATGTACATGACTGGTGCTTCTACCTTCCAGGTAACTTCAGACGAGAGTTCAAGGTCGCATGCCGCGTCTGCTGCCGCGAAGGTCCAGGCCACGGTCACACGAACTACTCTGCTCATGACGGTAGGACAGAGGCCTATGCAGTTAACAGCATCAAACAATTTCAATTTGAAATTTATCGTGCAACCTTTAAGGCGTACAATGTTAAACGTATCGGGGATTACCGATGAACTGCAAGTTTGATCTTAGCACTGGAATAGAATTTTGTTAAAATACAAATTGATTGGTGGAATGAGTATTTTCTAAAACGGATTTATAGGTAATAGGTTCTTTGTATTCACGGAAATTATACTTTTTTTACGCACGGAACACAGATATGTGCTGGATTCATGTGAAAGTGGAACATTACAATGTGATTTAACGGCTTACTTGTCAATTTGATCCCGTAAATTATATTATTCTGAAACCGGAATGAGTTTACTTCACCTTCGGACGTGCAGTTTTATCAGCCAAATCAGCTATATTATATTACTAATCATGGCCAAAAAAAGACTCCATTGTTAAACAGTAACGCCGCAAAAATCTAGAAAAGCCTCGTTCTTTTACAGAATATTAGTAAACTATGTATTTCATTCGTTATTTATTATCCCATTATATCGGTATGTCTGTTTTGTTTCGTGATAAACTAGTAAGAGCTAGTTGTTGCGTGATGTATTCCTAACTAGTCCAGGACCCAGATTCTGCTAGGAACCCACAATCGAAATTGACCCTACACGAAATATAGGTCTACTTGTATATGTACACGATTAAAAGAAGCGCAAGGAGACACACATTAAAACTAACTTTAGATCTGGTTTCCAAGTAAGAATACATTTATAAATAGGTTTCTTGAAGCTTCTAAAACTATATAGAAGAAGGTTATAGTTTATTATGTTATGTAAGTCCATTAGGATAGGTTAGAAATAGGTAGCTCAACGTTTCTCTTTACTGCAAACGAACACGCAAGCGTGAGTAAAGGTCTTTACACACCAGACGCGAGCGATTTTTCGATACGACAATCAGCGTCGACAACAAAATATTCTATCGAAATGTGTCGTTGCGAATTTTACATTTAATATGGCTAAATGATAAGGTTATATCTTAGAACGTACGTTGACGAATTTGTCGCCGCGGAATTCGTCTCTGGTGTGAAAGTACCTTAACGCAGGTAAGTGCGATATGATGGTCATCGCTGTACCAGGAAAAGGTGGCTTTGATGACATTCTGCTATAAGTGCATTGTTTGGCCGTATTATACGCATAAGTAGCAATGCTGAAGTCTTCATAGATGTCAATGAATATATCTCGTACACGTAGTAGAAATAGAGATGCTCCGGAAATAACACGGATTAAGCAAATCTGTGCTTTTCAAACTACATCCGAGTGATTGTATCGATTAAAAAGGCTACGTATTAACGAGGTTTTACCCCATATTTATTAATATAATGGATGAATAGAATACATATAAACCGTACTTATGGCATTGCGAATGTATATATGCACTAAGCGACACAATTTAAATTTATATTAAATTACACCTGGCTATGTATTCAGTGTAGTCATTGTTCTGTGTTAATATCCCGAGATATAGTTCCACCACCAACATACAGCAACATTCACACCGTCATAATTATACACGTTCAATACTAATACCTGTATAGGGGGAGATTCACAGCGGAATTTACAGTCTTCGCTTTATATATTGTGATAGTGTAACCTTACCATTCAATCTAATTAAAATTATACATGTATCTTGGTTCGTTTCCCAAAATTCCATTCCTGCGCAAATATATGACGTGCTCGTTATTAGTTCATTCATCCTTTGTCTGCCAGCAACAGCCGGTGCTCACAGGTTTACTGTAACTTTCAGCGCTATTGTTGTGCTAATATTAACCCGCGAACTCTTAGCTAATAACACATCTATATACATTAGCATTCACATAAATGTCCTAACATCGGCCTGCGTTTCAGCAAATGATCATACCGGAAGTCCGGGCGTAAGTCACTTCCTGTTATATTAAAACCATGACGTACGTAAACCAGGATGAGGTCAGGTTAGCCTTTCTTGAAGCTCTTCAATCTATTAGAAGAGCATATAGTAGTGATCAGCGAGGAAGACAGACACGAGAGCGCTATGGTCTCTCGGCCGCATCCGGGCTCCTAGTCTCATGAATACAATGACAACCTCAGCCAGGTTCCCAGACCCAGGGGTTACGATCCACTTCTATACTCTACGCTACTCTATACCCCCGGCATTGTCATCCGAATGTAGAGCAGCGTAGAGTATATAAGTGGAGTGTAACACCTGGGAACCGGGATGTGACAACCTTGGTAGCCAGACACCCGGCTAACCTACGGAACTGGCTCACTGGAGCAAAGTGGAAGTAGTCCGAGTAGGCTATTGTAGATTTCTCAGTGGAAGTAGTCCCAAGGTGAACCGATTGCGATCCAGGACTTCTCAACAGATACTCTTAGAGCTTCATGAAATGTTGAACTGTAGCGGAAACGAACACAGATTTTAATCACTAGTGATTCCTCTCCAAATGCATCTAACCTGTGCACTTTATGTAGTGCATGTCCATTTTAACCTCCGCCTCTCCTCTTCACGTGGATTTATATCCGTATAGCTATCTTGTTATGTACAAGTGAAGGAAACATCGTCGGCTTCGGAGATATTTACGGAACCGAGCGAGTGTATCGAAGTAAACATAATAATGATTTCACACGTTATTGGGTACAGACAGCATGTTCGTATATTTGACAATATACTTATTGGGAACAAAAATATAAAAAATATTATTTTGAATATAGATTTAATATTGAATGGTTTTGAACTCAGTTCTGCCAGTATCCGCTTTCCACGCCCCTGTGAATTGGAGGACTCAGCCTAAACGTCCAAAGACAACGTTCTGGTGATTGCGCTTTTGTGAACAGTGTTTAAAATCAACCTGCGCCTTTCTTCTTCTTTCAGACCATTTATATGTCTCTCGGTGATCTTATTTCTACGTTATTAAGGTAATTCTTTGAATTTGGCCATCATGATGAATAATATAGATGTGAAGCACGAATTATAACTAGGGATGATGACCAAATTACAGACCTTTCAGATAACATTGATTCAAGTATGCCTATGGGACCTTGCATAATATTATTGGACGGTTAAAGACACAATACTACAAATTTTGATATCAGGTTGTTTTTTTCTCTCTCTTCTTTTAAAGATTGCCAATCTAATATGAGCTTTTTTTTGTATTAACTAATCACTGATAGTTTGACAAACAAAATCAGACAACTCTATACAAAGATTGTAAAGTACATCGATATTACCATAATTCACGTGGAAAATTCCGCTCTAATTTAGAACCAAATTTCCTTCAGATTGGCACGTGACTTGGACCTAAATATAGGCCGTAGAACGTTTCTCATTATTGTAAATCATGTAGAACATGCAAATTCGACAAGATCCCAGACGAAACTTTGTCATTCATAGTGATGTAGGTTGAATATGACAGAGATCTATGCGTCTGCATCGTATAAACCAATGCAAAGTGATTTGATGCGGTTTAGTTGAGCGCTGCACATGCACTGTACTATCATTGAGTTGTCAATCATTAGTGAAATAATAAGGTCGCTTCGATGATGATTGGAACCATCCTGTAGCACTAACTAAATGTATGGGGATATTTTCCACTTTATGTATACAACAATATCCTTCTTCATTGACATTTACGTTCGCCCAAGTGTTTGTATTTGTGGAAGAAATCGCCTTTATTTGTGCTACTGATGTTCTTGAATGCCTGTGCACAGTTTCCTCTTATAACCCAGGAATGGTTTTCTTTCAAGCCTCTTATTCAGCACCCAGCTCTCAGCGTCTTACATCTCCACTTTGCATGTTTGCTTTCCCTTAGCATGGGGCAACTCGCGCTTACTTGCAAGCACAGCATAACAAGAACTATTTGCAATTACAATAAGGTGTCTGCGCTTAGTCTACACCTATGTATATTTGATTTATGCGCCTGGACAAAATAATGACTGCTCCCCTGAGTGCTCGCGCTGCACGGTATGCAAAATTTGCGTTGCGGCGCAGCGTTTCCTGTGGCGCATTCTGGCGGCGCGTTCTGTTGCGATTCTTAACCCACAGACTGTCGCTATTTCAGGGTGGGCGTTAAAAACAGCCTCAGATGGGCGGAACTGCCATTCAACAACAGCAGCAAGCCGAAACGCAGCCTTGAGAAACTCCAGTGTGCTTACGTCTAGCATTCGAATTTCCAGCTTCCGGTCGCCGCATAACACACGAAATCAGAATCTCTTGGGATCCGGTGATAAAGTTTAACCATCTCCCTACTATAGTGTATTAGATCCAGGCACAGCTCATTTGGGCGTCTCCAGTTGACTCCTGCATGGAAATGGTTAATCTGCTTCCATTGCCACCTATAACTGGTCTAGGACGGATTATTTATAGATAAGAAAGCATAGCTATATATTTTAATATGAGAAAGTATATAATATGCCTCTGGATGTGAATGGAAACTGTTCATGTTAGGTTATACGACTCGATGGTCGAACTCTCTGTATATTTTACCAGTATATTTTGCTGTAAGAAATTATCTTACGGATGTGATAATGGGAACTGTTCATGTCAGGTTATACGACTCGATGATTTCTCGTTATAGAACAGAGAGGGTACCAATATATTTTACTACTAGAGCATTCGGACTATGTTAGTGTGTATACTTACGTAGTTGGATGTTGGTTAAAGAAATTGTTCAAGCGAGGAGGTTATACGACTCGATGATCCGTCGTTATCGAACAGAGAGGGTACCACTATAGTTTACTATAAGAACAGGACGTCAGACTAAATTAGGTCGGTGAATGTTGGTTAAGACAACTTTTTATACCAGATTATATTCCTCGATGAACTCTGAACCGAAGAGAAAACATACCGATATATTTTACTTAACAGAAATGGATGTCAGCCGAAACTATCCCTATACATAATTACATGTTGGGGGCTGAATCAGAATGAGACAATTGCAATCCTTCACATCATAATCAATTTCCCTTGTTTGGGACGAGGTTTGGTTACAAGAACGTATCGTGAATGTGGCTGTGCGTTGCGATAAGCATGGGCAATGACGTACGAGTCAAGACTCAAAAGCGATTGCGCAACGAGCATTCCACGTACGCGTATCATAGCTGTGCAGTGGGAGGAAGGTTACAGATTACAATACAAACTGACCCTTCGAAATCTGATTATTATGTGTGAATATTGGAGACTTTATTTCATGATCAGTAGTCAGTGTTATCAGTTATGCTAACATGCAGGCACAATTTAATAGCAGCGCTGCACGAAAAACGTAGCAGCATTGGCAAATTTGCCATGAAAACCATTTAGGATAGCCTACAATTGCAATGTGTTATCAAATATATGCATGCCACTAAAACTTAATCTTTCAGAAAATATGTGTTCCTACTATATTTGTTATATTTATAAAGTTGATTAATTCATACAAAAATAATTACACACAATAACAAAGATGTATTATAAAATGGTCTCTTGTACTTGGAAATTTGACTTCACTGTGTATACGCTTTGAACTCACAATTAACACGCAGTAGACTTGCAGTGCTATAACACACACACTTGCTTCATGTGACGTTTACCAGTACCTCAATGAATGTGACTATCAACTCTGTATATGTTGCGACATTGTATATATGTATATAGATCGTCTTTCCACCTATCACCATGATGTAAATATGTAACATATTGTTGTATTATTCTCTGGGTAATTGTTGGCTTTCATTGTACTATTGTATGTCTGTCCTTTTCCTCAAGATGAATGCATACGCTGTGTATAGTATATGTACTCGGGTAATATTCATGTCCCAAGTCCCCAATACAATGTAATTATGAATTTGAAATACATGGTTGTGATCATTACTTTTACATTGCGTTTTCGCCTCATGCGAAACATATATCACACAAGCATACACTAATCAATTTATAGTAATTTGAAACAGCAACATATAACAAAGCAAATTATAACGTCTAGAACAAGTTAGGACATAATGAGTTAATAGTTCAAAGTAGTATTGACCAAATTTAAAGTGGTTTGTCATTATAAATTCGCTTAATGAATTTCATTGTTGAATATACCATCGATCAGGAAGATATTTTTAAAATACTTTACAAAATGTTTCGCCATTTTGTTGTTATATCTGAGATTGGCTAGAGTGCATATTGTATATTAATAATTATAACGTTCTCTGTTGGACGTATACACATGGCCAGGTTATACCCACTGCCACTAGTAAATAGTGTACACGTATATAATGAGTTGTATGATTACAGACATTATCATTCTTCACACAAGATGAATTTATGTTTCTATGAATACCATGTATACTTAATTTACGTTTTGTTCTTGTCTTCCACGCCGTGTATTAGACTAAGAAGAGTTGCATATTGTGTTCACGATCACATTGAGCACGATGATATTATTATATATATTATTTTTATTTTTATTTTTGTTAAAGGCTAACAATTCTTTGAAATGATTCAGGTGCAATCCATGCTCCATCGCCTGTGAGGTAAGTTCCGATTGGAATATCGCGTCTGTTATCATGAATAAACAGTAGGGTACACCGTCCTCTTTGGTGAACTTCCGGTTCCGCTGGTCAACCCGTGACAATGAAAGTCATGCCGATTGAAATACGATTTCTGAGTACGAGTTCTTGCTCAACTCAAAGTTTTGTTGCTAAAACGTCATATAAAGTTTGAGCTTGAGCATGAAACCGTACTCAAAACGTTTTGTAATCTCGGGGCCTCTTGTCATTGTCCACATAACGATCCTAACGCTACGATTAACGAATATACATGGAGTTTCGACCCTCTTAGTGCTACGGTCTCATTTGTGTTTTAGAGTAGCTTTCAAGGTTCATTTACTTATATCACGACTTGTCCGTAAACTACCATTATGCCAATAAAATTCCCATACAGATTCAAACGAAATACGAGCCCTGTCCATCGTCCATTTGTATGCATACTTCTTTGTAATGGATATACACCACTTCATCTCTCGTCACTCCAACATTCATGTTTAGCGATGGAAAAAATAAATGCCTAAAACAATTATCCCGGACACGGAGGAACGTAATTACGGAAGATAATAATAAGAGACGGTGTATGCCATACATTTATTCCTATGATGAAGTGGAAACAGCCATGGTAACGTTTCTCGAAGCTCTCATATCTACTACGAAACCACAACTCTCGTACCCGTAGCGATCTCTAATACATGGGGATCGTGGACTTACCAGAGCGCTATACTATGGTATCATAGCGGATATGAGAGCTTCGAGAAGCGATACCTAGGTCATAATTATCACGAAGACGTTCAGGGTCCAGGGGGCAATGGAAGGTCGGACAAGATACGGTGTACCACACGATATAGTATATATATACATGATAACAGACAGCATAATCGAGTTATTAACATTCTCACACTTTTTCTTCACGTTTCATTCCATTTGCGTGTCGTATTTACTTCTACTTAGTTTGACTCGACTGTAACATATTCTACTCGTAGTAGCCTATAGATACGTCTTACTGTGTACTTACACCCATAATAATATATGTATAGTGTAGGACCAGTTATTCACGATGCGATTGCAGCACAGAAACTTAGTTCAACTAGTTAAACGTCCGTCTTTTATGGAGGGCTTTAAAGCTAAAACCCTCCATAAATTACCGATGTTTAATTAGTTGAACTACACAGAAACTATGCTATGCCAGCTTAAAACAACGGGCGTGCCACGATTGTGTGCAATGCTAGAATCGTTTTGTGAAACTGGTCCACGGTTGAGCATGTCTATTGGACTTCTTTAATATATTTCTTGATTGAAGTACTTGTTGGCCACTCCTTTACGAAGATCTCATAGCCGCTACGAGGCAGCAGTCCTTTCGTAAGTGCCCTCGAATTTATATAGTGTACGAAATTACTTGCGAGAGGGTTAGTTAAGGTCTCGTAGTGGCAATGGGAGCTTTAGTAATATTAAAGCATTCCCTAAAGTGTCCAATGTCCTGCAGCCAACTATTATAACATACTGACAATGCTGCACACGGTACTATCACATTAAGGATAACAGTACATGTACAAGTTATTTAAGTAAGCCAAGCAAAGAAAAGGTCATGTTTAATGAATTAAAGACAATCCTATTAATCTTCAGCAAACACTCAAATTTTCATCTACAACTACACGTAATTCCTTACCCTGTGTTATGTTCTAACTGACTGGCATGCATAATGCACTACGTAGATTATTTATAGATACATTTCTAGACTAGTATTATTGTATATTATCTTCCGTATTTGATTTCATTCTGTGTGCTAGCTTGTCATTTTATGTGTAATCTACGTATACTATCGTAACATCTCTCCGTGTATTATACTTGAACATGGACATTTCTACGTTATTCAACAAATTACACACGACTTGGAATATTTCTTGTTATCACCCAATAATAGGCTTTGAGAGTAGATATATGCTGTAGATAAAATTGTTATCTCCCGGAGATAACACAATCAAAATGTTATCTCC
>JAUTBX010133420.1:0-19424 GCA_032361465.1 Lepetodrilus tevnianus | reverse complement strand
CCCCCCCCCCCCCCCCCCCCCCCCCCCCCCCCCCCCCCCCTCAACGTGTATTTGAGAGGGCTCATACTTTTATTGAGTATTTTACTTCATCGTTATGATATATAACTGTAATTAACAGCCTTCCATTCAGCATACATGCGCAGGCAGGGGGTATATATATACATTAGTGAAAGGTGTTACCGTACCAGGTTAAATGCTAAACAAAATAAATATTACGTCACACACAGGTGTTGTGCATGCTTTTCTTTAAATAATTAAAATATCCAATTTATGAATAATTGTTTGATTTGTTCATGATCGAATCGATATTAGCATATGTCTACATGTTTAGTTCTGCTTAAATGCTAATAGATCATGCACGTAGCTTCTATTGAAACGAACAATTAGGCTTAATATTATAAGGCAATTAATTTACTTTGATCGTGTAAGCATATGGTCTGTACTATAACTAAACATTAAGTAATGCCAGTTTATTTATTGTCATATATGATTGCACGTGACTGGGCATGTACGAATACGTTATTCCTTTTTTGTTCTCTAAATTATATTATTATAGTAAACTATACATGATATATCAAGTTATGTTTTAAATACTACTACTTTTGAAATGGCAAGCAAATTTTGCAATGCATTCTATATAAATACTATATTATATTTACATGTACATTTTATTGTTTGTCCTTTGTTCTCTTATTTTTTAATATTATACACACAAATTATTTATTTTCTGTACATAATAGTCTCTTTCATGAGACATTGCTTTTATATATACATGTATATGATGTTATCCATATCTACTTTAACGTGTTCATTTAAGAGACGCTAAGAAACTACTGTAGAACTATGTCCGTATGTGTGTCTAACTGTGGGCTTTCACAAAATGCACTGGGTGATAATCAAACAGGCTTCAAGTAGCTTATTTATACGTTCACCAGACCACGCCAAGGTATGGGCAGCTAATCAAGAAACAATGTTGAGGAGTGTAAATTAAGTCTAAAGGAATCACACAATGTCAGCGCTAGAATACCGCATCGTTCAAGGAAATCTATCACAGCTAGGTACATTGACTTTGGAACGCGATACAGTTCCAACTGTACAACTATTGAGCCATGATGATTATGATTAGTTGGCAGTAGGTGCGAAAGGTTGTGAAGTCTCGTGGATTTTCACATCACTTACTCCATCATCACCCCACCAACACATTTCTAAAAGACTTTTTTTTTTTACTAATACATACAATCAACACTGTATTTCTTAATGATGCATTAATTAGCGCACAGCATAACACAGCATAACACATCACAACACAACACATCACAACACAACACAACACAACACAACACAACACAACACAACACAACACGACACGACACAAAACACACGTTCCACATGCATCTCCAATCTTCACAACATTAAACACCTATTTAAAATTAAAACTCAGATTCCAACTGAAACCCTCATGACCGTTGACCATAATTATCTCAAAGAATAATACCCCATTCTGGATACTGCCGTCATCACATTGTGTACATCTTTCAAATCGTCCAGATTCGTATACGGTATACGCATCTCACCATTTGTCTACATTTAAACTTTCTGTTATGTAAGTTTTCTATTAATTCCACTGATCTTGACACATTAAGATTAGGTTATTTGACCAGATGCATTCTTCAATTATCACATCAATTCGATACGAAAGTGAGCATTAAACATTCTCATAGGAACAGTAAGTGATACCGATACCTTTTATATTATAATAATGAATGAAAATAACAATATTGTCTCAGACATTTAAACTGTGCTCCTTCTCCTGTGCTTGCAGCATGAATGCTTGTCAACAGTAGCAATCAAAGGTGATCCGATTTCAACAAACGTTACGAACAACCTCAATTAATGTTTACCTTGGATAAGCCTGATCCGGAAACCAAATAAACATATTATGTGATTGATGGTTTGAATTGGAGCTAGTATCACGCCCTGCGGCGGAATGGTCACTTACTCCAGGAATAAAGGCGGAGAAATTATAATTATCATTGTAGCTATTAGCAGAAAAATAAACTTTCTGAAATCTGGTCAACCTGCTACTTCACACCTCTTTCCATCAGCCAATGATCTACACGCATGTCAAATATTTATTCTTCACACAGTTACCTCCCCTGTACTGACAAAGCCCTATGTACAGTTTACCCAACGAAAGAAGTCGCAATATTATTGGTAGGATTTCTATCAACGGTAAAACCGCGTGGGTGAAACTGTGATAGAATAAACTCACTTACAATCCCATTAGACGAAATAGATTTTGGCAAACTTGAGCCCCCACTCGCGAGATTTCTCCGTGAAATGGTGTATTTATCGTCGCGGGTCTGTGCGTTGACTCCGCCCGCCGCTCCGATCAATTAAATACGAGGACCAATTAGAGCGACCGCATGGCTTCCATATTTGGCTAATTTCAATAATTCCTCGATGAGGAACACGAATGGTATAAGCGGCCAGGGAATAGCGGAGCATTGTCAACACTAACTATTTGTTCGTGTTTATATTGCGGAATTTAAACAGTGATACCTTAAAGCAGATCAACTGCCGGTGTTTGAGTCCGAGTAGTAGTTACACATGGAGCTTGACGGGCGCGTGACGGGCGCGCGAGAAGCAGACGACAATTTCAGTGAGAACGAAATGGAAGAAATGGAAGAAATTTCCAGAGAACAATTGTCCATGCGAGTAAACGGACATCGTAAGCGACACGAACACATGTCGGAATCGTGCAGTGATAGTGTATCTACATGTGAAAGCGAGGATGACAGGGATTGCCTCTCTTTCGAAGACAGGAGGGGAGTGGGTAGACCACCCACAAGTCCCAACCCCGATATCCCCAAACAAGTTACCCCCTTTTCTGTAGTAGACATTCTAGACCCTAACAAGTTCCGTGGAATAACAGAAAAATCCCTCGGGTCGAATTCCAGTAGCGACGAAGGCGAAAGTAACAAACACATTACAGGTATGTAAATAAACCTACATGTAGATGAATCACGGGTCGCATAGTGCGACAATTAATTTTGTACTTTTTAAAAAGACCTAGCTCTATGTCAGTATGCACTTGATAATGTTTATATGAATTCGTGATGGTACTAGTGGTAACGAATTTCTGAAAGGTACTTAAGAATAGATTTACTCAATTATAGAAACATATTCTTAAAGAAAAAAAAATTATGTGCGTAAATAATAAATATGTATTCATTTAGGACTTATCATTATCTTAAAACGCCATAATAATTAAGGCAGACTATTAGCCAAATGAAAAGCCATTACATTAGTTTACGTGTTTTCTTTAATACTATCTAAAATAATATTCAGTTATCTAAATGTATAGACTACTTGTGAATTATGAAAATACGAGTAACTAATATTAAGTCACAGTATGTTATATTCACGTTATATTATTCTGCATTCAAGTATGCCTCTTAATACATGACGTATTATTTCTGTTCAAAACTTGTCATAATAACGATAAAATAAGTATGGATACCCAATAAGATGCAACTATAATTAGTATATTGTATTGTTTAAAGCACTAAGTATTACGTAATCTTGTATGCAATGCATCTATCCTTATTCTGCTATGATTAATTCAATTTATATCATTAACAATTTATATCATCACCAATTATAATACTAGTACCACACAACATTACCGAGCAACACAATGCAAACCTTTTCAGAATGAATGTATAACAATGGTACAGTATGTATATTTATCAATGCAATATCCATCTATATCTAACGTAGTATGACTCACCTCCATTGTTTACATACATAACAAAATTGACAATATCCGCCATTCAGTACAATGACACATCCCTTCCGCCAATACCAGGCATTAGGTTATGTATCTGTTCACGGAAGAAGGGTAAGTATTCATAGTAATATACCAAAGATAATTTATTTTCAGAAAATGCAATTTTAAATAATAGGAATTGGAAATACTATGCACATGATTAATGAGGTTCGTAGTAAAAACAAACAAACCAAATACATTCTAGAATATATATAATACTTTAAAATGTGTTGTTGTTGTTGTTGTTGTTTTGTTAATAATAATAATAATAATAATAATGCTAATGATAATTAAAATGATAATAATAATATTAATGCTAATAATATTACTACTAATAATAACAATAACAAGAACCGTAGAAGACGAAGAAGAAGAAGAGGAGGAGGGAGAAGAAGAAGAAGAAAATACACGATTACTTAAACTTTAGATGAATGGTTTTGTCTGTTATGGTACATTTCATCTATTATATCACAAATAGAAAAACAAAATACAAGAATTGAATATGTACTGATTCATTATTTGCTATTTGTTTCTATCAAAAAACAATTGTTTGCTGATTAGCGTGGACATTTTATATACTTTTGCTTTCATAATACAATGTTCAGTCTATCTAATGCTTACTTTGATTAGCTGAACAGTTCTTTAGCTGATCTAAATAAATTGACCACAACTGTACTAGAATTAGTTCACGCATGTGTGAATGATACTATAAGTAAATACTACTTCACTAACTTCAATAACTTCACAATGAGTTCATTATTTCCCAGCCTGATATGAAAGCTTGCACAATATCCCTCGTTTGAATGATACACAAAACATGTACGTCGTAGACCATTTACATCAGAATAATAATTGATTGTGATATGAATTACATTGCTATTGTTGAAATGTAATGCACAGTTAAACACATGTTTATATGGATCACTCACGACTCTGTAAAGCTTTGCTGATGCATATGACTATTAAGTAAATATATAACTATTCATATTAAATAAATAATAACACACTTCCTTCTTTATCATACTTTTTCTAATAGCATTATATATTATAACTCATGACATATATTATACGTTCATATATATATATATATATATATATATATATATGACACTAATGACAGCAGTTGCTGTATGGCGGTTACAGTAATTTGTATTCAAAGATACTATAGTAGTTGCTTTCTATGTAGACATATATCACACTTCGCCAACAACCTTGAAGTGTTGTGCGCTGTTATAAGATAATTAATATAATTTAAAGATAAGAACTGTGTACAAAGTGTCTATACACAATCTAACCGAAGATGTCATAGTATAATGTATTCGCTCATGTTTTTCACACGTACAATGGGTGACAGGGATTGCAACGAAATAAAATGTGTATGCTTTGTCCAAGTAAATCGTTAGCACTGCCAAACGGAGCGTTGCCTTTAATGCACCTATTACGTCAGTTTACATACATAAGTCACCAACACTTACGAATAAATCAAAACTGGAGGTGGTATATGTTTACAAAACGCGCATAAACGATTTTCACCCCAGTTTTGATTTGAACCATGAAGTTAGTAAACGCTAAGACGCACCCATTAAACTCAGGCTCTAAAAGCCCAATAAGTGGTTAAGTGCTACCCGTCATCAAGCACATGTGACAGATTGATCTAAAATAGGTGTTGGAGGGCTAATAAAGACATTGCGAGCTCCAAATGCTACCGTGTGTACATATGGAGATGAAATAAAGACATTCCTCTGAAACACGTATGGTGAATTGGAACCGTTTGATGTAAATTATGCATTAATATGGGCAAAGGCATTCGACGTTTTAGAAACCGCAAAGCATTAATAGTTTTACTTTTATATTGTTATTCTGAACTGGTGTTCTAAGATCACAGCTTATTCTATTAAAAGATAGTTTAAATATTTTATAGAACAGTATTAAAAAAACTCCGATCGGAGTAGTCCATGCATTGCAAGAAGAAAGAACTCGATCAATTAGCACTTCTAGATATGACAATAAAATGTATTTAGAGAACCATACTAGTTGTCATAATTTAACAGTTAGCATTGTAATTATTTAGAAATACTCTTGCGAATTCACTCATTCAACACGATTTTACAATAGCATTTTAGTCATGTTTTTTTTTAAAAATCATTAACAATTATCTTAATAATATCGTAGTTGTATTTGAATAATCCATTAGCGTCATGCTGTTTAGTACACGGTGAATAACACGTTCAAACCAGTGGTTAGGTTTACCCTCTGGCTACATCATCACCCAGCATGCACTCTGTTATTCCATATTTATAAAACTCAATAATGACATAAAAAAAGCTAATAGTATGTCCCAGTTCATCAGATATGTTTGATAGACTGAATATGTTCCGCGGAGAAGACGTGCATGTTATGACTGAATGTAACGTACCGTTAATCTGTTAATCGCCCAGCAGGAAGTTAAATAAACCCAGGTGTTATAGGTCGTAATCAAGCAAGGCAACATCAATGCTATAAATCGTATTTCAAGTAAAGTAATTAAACAAATCGTTTAGTGGTATCGATGACATGCACACACGAAGGAAAGCGGTAGCATGGGCTATAGTATTTTACCTTATGGACCAATTAACAAATCACTTTTGTGAATTTAATAAAAGTACCCGATGCACCTCGTATTGAATTCCGCCCATGTTCAGATTTAACTGTGCACACATTGTATGCTTTTTAGTGCATTATCGAGTTTTATACATAAAGAATAACAATCATTAGTTGAAAACGTACATGCTTTATACGTTCACTATCTATCTATGCCGTATAATAACCAACCCACAGACCTCAGTCAGTCGTTAGATGTTTCTGCTTCTTGTACAGAGATGAGGAAACAATGCCGAATGTTCCCGGATTGCCTCGAGCCAAGCTATAATAGATATGTTTTATACAAGTTATTAGTAAGCCGAGTGAAATATCCTTTAAGGGCAAGTCTTTGTCCGTGTTATCATGCTTGATCAAGCTTGAGTGTAAATGTAATCGTTTAGCTATTACAAAAATAGGGGTTTTGATAGAGACATCTCCACTAGATGTATGTTTCCGATTGTGATGCGGTCTTGCTTGGCGATAGCAGAGTTAGTCAGCGACGTATACTGCATATAATATGCATTTCATGTGGCTTTCACCGATCGCTTATCGTAATAGCAGCAAATTGCTAGGCAAAGGCTTTTAATAACATGAAAAGGAAAAATGTCGAATGTCACAAAGGAAACATAAGAGAAAAAGCCATAATGCATAATTTTAATCTTTACTTTAAGTTAATTTCCGGGTTGCATGCGGATTGCCTCGGGTAAATCCGTAATATGGGGTGTCTCAGTGCATGAAGGCGACGCAGACACCCACGCCACACTGCGGCAGAACATGGCGCTAGAGGGCGTCAAATACAGTACACTTTATAAATCAAGATTGTTGAAAGGGAAACAAACTTATTAATGTCATAAAGGTCATCTGGGGAAAGTGCTGTATTAGTATTACAGATTTAATATGAGATAAATATGCTCAGGTCCATAACAAGTTTAACGCTAAATATAAATCTGTGAATGAGATCTTTTTACTTCTACGTTCTACCTGTATCGGCCATTATGCAGATAGCCCGACATTCATTCAATATACGGTGACATAAACGGGTCAAACACCTATAATGCGCTACACATTTGACGACATTCCATCGTGACCTCACATGAAAACGTCACGATTCAGACGTCATCCATAGCAACCGGAAATGACCCCGACTTATTGTCCCTATTGCCTATAACGTTCCAAATACAGTTAGGTATCGGGCATGCATTACGACATTGCTTTATCATATATATTTTAAAATTCTAGTAAAAAAAGGGGGATTTGAAAAACGCATGTACACAGTACACAGATTGTTGTAGTGCTCAATGTAGAATACAAACTCTAGACACTACTGTTATGCCATGCACGTGTAAAGATGTAATACAATTAGAACAAGGGCAATATTCCCTCTAAGTTAGACAATAACAAGGTCGTAACCCAGTTGCAATGGAAACTGTCGACTTGACTAACAAGAACACCTGCTACCAACATTAATTACTACATCCATTCTCAATCGTCCATTTGGAAATTCTCCTATTTGCATGGTGCAAATGATTGTCTACTTCTACATTTACAACATGTGTACGCTTAATTAGGCTAATATCAACAAGTCCGAACACGAAACAAAAACAGGTGTCGCTAAGGTTGTTTAATTTTAACACAAGTATGGTTTTATATTGTAAGTTTAATTGAAATAATGTACTCCTCTTAACGTGGTTTGTAAACCAAGGGTAATCATCTGCGTCTGTTGTATGTGTAGCTTTTATTTAGTAAACTATTGCGGCATAACATATACGTGGTAACGTGCATATTCTACTAATAGTTGGAGAAGAACTCTCACTAGTTTACAAGCAATGAAAGCTACTAACAAAAAATCGGGAAATCATTAGCAAAATGAGCTCATATAGCGAGTTGTCACTTCTAAAATCGTCACCTGAGAACCAGCTTGTTCTATCTCCACTTTTGGAAAACAATTAGTTAGGTTTATCTTCTAATATTTAGGATCATAATCTATACTTCCCCGAGGTTTATAATCAAAATTCCAATTGTAAATTAATTTGTTTTCAAAAGATGAATGTGTTCTATCTCCACCATTTAAAAGAGACATCTGAAGTTTCAAATGCGTTTTACACGAAACGGAAGTGAATGTATATAGAACAACCTGGTTCTCCGCTGACGAAACGTATCGCACCTCCCGTATAGCATCCTAAACATACACGCATAATCTATATGTTTAATACGCACCTCCACAAGGATAAATCCTAACATCAAAGCCACGCCGACACCTACTCGTCTAGGTAAAATCAACACACCTAACTCGCTGGGTGATAACACTAATGATGGAAGGTGTATCATGTGGAATGACATGGCCCGAGGCTATTTTCCTGTCTGTCTATAAACAAAGCATAGTGGTAATGGTTAGAGGATATGCATATTGAATTAACACTAACCATAAATTAAGTAGTTAACTTAATAGGTCTATAGTTTATGGGAGTGCAAAATAGGTAATTTAGGAATGCTAATGTAAGAGATTTTGTTATTATTTGTTCATGGTCCAGGACATAGAATCGTTGAGGTTTGACGCTTGTGTTGCGTATTCGTTTCTTCAAATGTATTCAGATTCACTGTACATGCATTGTGTTTATAATGATAATATCACTGTTCTGTATGCCCAAACGTATAAATACAAAATAATAAACATGCACTGCAGGATCAAGGCGATGACATTTTATGATAAGTGCATTGATTCCAGCACGTGCTTTCTGATTGAGGCTAATTCGAATACTTGATTCCCACCATACTAGTAGGTTATTATTATGTATACCCCTCTTCCGGTCTCATCGCCATGGTTTTATTTTGGTTTCTTTTGTTCTAAGTGTAGGTGTATATCCGGATACACCTATACTTTATCAGAGAAAGTGTAAGTAATATCAGAAATGAACCTACACATTTTCAAAGCATTAATTGATTCATTTCGAAGAAAGTTTATAGGAATATCGGAAATACACTTACACTTTCCCTTCAACGAGTTGTACATATTTGTACATGTACATGTATCCTGAAATTTATGAAATATGTGTGCCCAAACCTGAGATCGAACCAGTCTGGTCAAAACATATAATTTTGATTTAACATTCGCTACTTAGCAAATGTGTAATGTAACATTTCAAATATCAAAGTATGAGCAATACAACATTTACTATAAAATAAAGCCAGCAACCAACAAATGAAACGGAATACATTCAAATGTTTAAAAAAAATAAAATAAATTTATGTAAAATTACCCTAAATAAAACTCCATTAACAACGAAAATAATAAAATACAAATACAAATTAAAAAATCAGAGAAGGTATCACCATAACATCAACGAAATAATAATAGAAGTATTATTATCAATATGAACACATCGTGTATAGCTTGGGGCATGTTCTTTTCGATTCAAATTTTAAGTATAGTAATTGTAGCAGTCCTTTGAACGTTCTACTGCCATTCATTATTTAAAAATACGAAGATTAAAGCAAACGCTATATGTGTAAACTAGTATGTGATACGGTAACTACATGTAAGAGTATATATTGGGATATTTTATTTTATGATATTATTTATGTTAATAGTTATACTTATGTAGATGCATATGTTTCGAAAACGGCATGATTTCAGTTGCATCTATAAACTATTCCGTGGTTTGCATTGCATATACTATTGTTTAACATTAGTCCTTACTCCCCGATATATAATCCCTTTCAGCATGAACTAATTCCTATCTTTTAAACCGTGTATTAGAAATATTTCACCTTTTATTTTCAGATGACGAAGAAATCGTCGGCGACATCAGTGATATAGACAGAGACGATTACGACGAGAACAACGAGAAACTCCTGGGATTAGACGAGAACGGAAACCACGGTCCAAGTCAAAACGGAGGGTCAAAGGTCGGGAGGCCAAGACGGGCAAGAACAGCATTCACCTACGAACAATTAGTAGCCCTGGAAAATAAGTTTAAAACAACGAGGTATCTGTCCGTGTGCGAGAGATTGAACCTAGCACTGTCGCTGTCCTTGACGGAAACGCAGGTGAAGATATGGTTCCAGAATCGAAGAACGAAATGGAAGAAGCAGAATCCTGGTCTTGACGTCAACAGTCCCACCGTTCCATCTTCCTCTCTACCTCTCAGTCAGGCGTATCCTTTGGCCTATGGAGGTCAGGGGTTGTATCCGGGTCATATGACGTCATTACACGCGGGAGCTGGCCTCGTTCCCAGTTTTTACTTTTCCCATGGTTCCCCATTCCAAGGTGCACATCCGGCTATGAGCCATTGGTGATGACATTAATTGATGACATTAATTGATGACATTAGTTGAAAATATAGACAACATATCCACCGAGATTGTTAAATGGCATAAACATGCATGTGAACGGTACATGGAAGATCGTGGACGTTTGAAATGTTCAGAATGGCATGACGCACATGAATCTGCCATCTGCCATAGAGCACATGAAGCGCTGTCCGACGAGGACTTGATGTCTCAGTATTATAGGTACAGAAGACAAACACAAAGGCATATGTTCAATATAAAACAATATTGCCTCTCTATGTTCCATCGTGTGCCCAGTTAGCAGGAACATAAACAATGGTGTCCTTTTGAACAAATGGCATTGTCCAAAATGTTCGTATATCGCCGCTTCATCCAATCATATCATTGTGTTATCGTTAGCATCAGTCATGTATTAATATGTACTACATGCCCACCATGTACGCCCACCATGTACAAATGCGCATAATATCTTGGTAGGTATATTTAGGTTTAATTACTCTATGAGTATGATCAGCATTTTAGATCTGCTGTACCAATTCAATGCACGGCATGCAACAAATGCCAACGATAAGAAGGTATATGGATATGTTAAAGATGCTTAATTATATCACCATGTATGCATGATTCTAGTCTTTTATCAGTGATAAGCTAAATATTTCTGACCATTTGGTGTCATCGCGTTATTCGTTCTCTCGCCATCCTTATTATCTTTGGATTTTATTTCTTTATTTCTGCCCCTGTCACCATTTCTCTTTCCTCTTTCTCTCTTATGCTCTCTTTCTATCTCTCTCCCTCACTCCCTCCCTCCCTCTCTCTCTCTCTCTCTCCTATTTTGGGGTGGGATGAACACGCAATGCGAGGCACTTTGGTATTAGTTAAGCATGATTGTACATTCATCATTCACATGACAGCATAAATAATATATTATTTGTACATTGATGCACTATGTAAAGTATGCATGTAGGTATATCTGGCACTTTGTGAAATATGTCGAATTGAAGAACATATCATGCTTGAATGGAATGTTATGAAAATGGAGATTAAACTGTGTGTATATTATGTACATATAACTGTGCTAGAAGTCTAAACACGCCATGACCAATATTTGTAGAACAAGAACACAAAATAAGAAGAAACATGTATAAGTCATAGACGGGCAATTTACGTTCATTCCAAGGTGAAGCTAACTCCATCTATTTTACAACCAAATGATTAATATAATAACTTCATATGTTGGTCTGATTTATGTATTACCATATTTCAAGTATAGTGTCTTTCAGAAATAAAGAAAATTCCCCATCGATTGAAGCCATTGAAGTTGTCTTCATATGTTATGCACAGATGCATCGACATTGATAAGGACATGCACAGAGCAATGCAATAAACATCAAAGGACATTCATCGTCAAGTCATATCAATTTACAAAATATCTTATTGTATTTTAAACACAATATATATGAATAGGCATGTACAATCATACATCTTTCATTTCTCGTGACTGTATGTGTGAGCTTATGCGTCTCCCAGTCTAAAAAAATACGTCACTGCATTCGAAATAAAAATTTATGAGATGGCACAAATGAAATAAGGGCATCAAAATAATTGGAATAATAGTATCAATTTTACTCCAATTTTAACTGAAAGTGATACATATAATTTTATTTCACGTTAGCGAATGAACCCCCCACATTATCGTGTTCTGACGGCGTTGCAATTGACGGCTTCTTATTGTCTTCAAGGTGCCAATTACCAAGGACAAACACGGTGTGGCAATTCCTGTCATTGTCTTCACCCCAGCACCATCAAAGACGTTGGCGGGAACAGTTTAGGGTGCACTTAACTGCGGGTTTCGACGTTAATGGTGTTGAGCTTGTCTCGTGAACAGTGTAATTGCTGAGCAATGGGACGAACAAGACGTAGGCCGCCATTATGAGCGAGTTGTTCCTGTGAGCAGGTGCACAGAGCCAAGACGAGGCTTTGTGTGACATGCGCACACTGCACAGTCACAACTGGGGCTCCCACAAGGGAATTCCCACATGAAGAAGTTAGAAGCCCTTGATAATCGGGAAAATCTGGCTGCATTGTGCAGCGGTATTGTCTGGTAATGGCTTTTGAAAGAGAGCGCTAGGAGCCATCTCTTGGTGGCCATTTCTCATGGCGTTTCTTTCTCACAGCTAACTGCCACTTGGTCCGTATGACCGCTTCCCGATTGTATATTTATAATCCGTTAATTAGAGTTGTCAGTCTCAAAACGTCATTAGCATGTGGCAATGCTTCTCTCTAGTCCTCTAAAGTGGAATATCCCATTATAAATCACAACAATGAGCATTGTCATTAATTTCAACGAGACGCTGATTCGAGTGTCCCATCCGGGTCCTTACACATGGTGGCATCACGGGTCTTCATAACATCACGTGACTGTTCCATTCAAAGGGGAACCCTGTTCTTCTTGCGCTCTATGAATCATATTTGCTTTACAGTATATTCTCCAGGCCGTTCAGGCAGGACTAGACGTGTATCAATACCAAGACACGCGTGCACTCGATACAACATTGGTACTCATCTAGCAGATTGTTTGTCACATCGTCGCACCTAATTAATAAACAAGACATCGTTAAATTATATCGATATGGTGATTAGTTCTATCGATTCGCTGTTTGTGATAATAAAGAGTATTACTTAAAACTATATAATGTAATATTGTCGAAAAAAAAAAGGTTTTATAAATTAGTATATGCTTCAACAACATATTGTGAAATGTTATCGATATGGTGATTAATTCTATCGAGTCACTGTGTGTGATAATAAAGAGTATTACTTGTAATGTAATATGTAATGTAATACTGCCGAAAATATATGGTTTTATGCATTTCACACGCAACACATACATTTATGTTCAATAAATGGTAACCTATACGTTGTCATGAAATTACATTCTTAAGTAAGAGTATAGCTAACCTAACAAGGCCTAACATAATGTATATCTCTAGACCCCCGTTACAATATATATGTCAATACTGTCGAAAACAAGGTTTTATGCATTTCACACAAACAAATATTATGTTCCTGCAAAACATGGTAACTCATACGTTGTCAGGAATTGACATTCTTAAGTAAAATCATGGCTAATGATCTAACAAAGCTTAGCATAATTTATATTTCTGTACCCCCGCTGTTCATACGTATGCTTCCACTACCCATGTCCGACCCCCCTTCGGTGCTCCAATATGTTGTTGATCACTCAGCTTTACCCGCCCCTTCTTAAGGATCTTCACGAACACCAATTCTCCAGTAACTCCAAGACTTCACATCCTGCTAAATTCCCGCCGGGGTTTTCGTCAGGAAGAAACCGTGCGATAGGTCAAACGGCTAACAATTTAATCAACAGTCAATTGTTACCGAAATTAATTGGCCAATCGACTCATTAGACCGCTTAATTCAAATCGGAAATTTAGGGTTTGTCTCAGTCTCAATTTGCTGCTCGTGAGCGTCCGGTGTGTCAAATTGATATCGATTCCTGACGTAATGGCCCCTATGGTAGCTCGTAGCAAGGAGATCCACTCGGGCTGAGCATCCAGTTCCTGATAATGGGGGCAAAATACCGCTTTACGATATATGTCAGAGCGGAAGGTTTGATAAGGATTTAGCATTGAAGGAAAGAGATATATTCGATCTATTCATAGTCTTGAAAATGTCAGATGTGAATATAATATTTAGCAATATATAAATATTAGACTTTTAAGACATTGGTTAAAGTACGGAATGTATTATTTTTAATTCGCTGATTTAAATATAGCATCAATATATGAATATTTGTTTAGGGAGTTAATTAAATGTACAATGATATTAACCATTAGTTGTCGCCTTAATTAAAATAATAATACAATTAACACAACAATGTTGTTGTTATTGCTTTTAAGAACTTTAAACAAATAAAAGTAATTAATTCATGCATTACCAATACCTAGTTACGTGTATTTGATATGTAATGTATCCATTTAGTTTACTGATCCACACAGGAAGTAAACGACATAATATCCATTATTTGTAACATATTAAAATGTCACTGACGTCTTTGAAAAGCAGCAGCATGTCCAAGATAAAAGACGCGTGTATGAGGATCGATATGACCTCCGGATATTTATACTTCCTTCGCATAGAAGATAATGCAAAATCCGTAAGCCCTTAATGCACATATAACTATCACTGACTATTACTTTATCCTTATGATAATGCTTTATTTAGGCTGAATGCTCCAATGCTGATCATGCTCTATGGTCTGGCAACTGTCTTCAGAGGTTTCGGTGGACATACAGCACTCAGCAATGTCAATAGGATAACATCATAGCCTGGGTATCGTTTCTCGAACACCTTATTATTACTACGAAACCATAGAGCTCTCATAGAACAGAACATAATCTATATGCTCTCATGACCAGGCTGAGAGATATACTATTTATTACAAAAATTAACATAGCAATCGAGGACAGAGATTTGCTAGGAATATTTTCGGTGATAGAATGCATCACAGTAGTACAGAATACACTAAGATTTTTCAATTGACATATTTTCCTGCTCCTAAAAAGTGAACGCAAGCTAAGTATAGATATAGTCTATACAGGTAATACAAGATAATATACTGTTGGAAACATTATGTGGACATTTAAAATGGTACTCTTACTCTTTCGTTGGCAGGTAATACAAGGGGATACAATGTTATAAACATTATATGGACATTTAAAATGGTACTCTTACTCTTTCGTTGGCAGGTAATACAAGGGGATACAATGTTATAAACATATATGGACATTTAAACATATACTCGTACTTATCCACAATATAATTTCATTGGCAGATAACATACTATTATTCTGCTATGTGGGTGTCTTATTCCAATGTATTCATGGCGATTGGACGCTTACGGAAGGTTTATGGTAAACTATCCGAGATTCGAGAACGTATACCCTGTACCCTAATGCACCACAGCATTTGTATTGTTTTTGTTTACATTTCTGAAATATGGAGAGTGCAAGTACTAACTTAACATATTTCCTGGATATATAATATGTCTGCGACAAGGTAAGGTCTACCGGTAAGTCTAGCTATTAGTATTGAGTTAACTGTGACACTATTGCCACAAATTGACAATTTAGCTTCAACGTTTTCTAACATATTCAAGGTTAATAGTTAATGATCCAAGCATTTGAATGATCTCTGGTTATAATGACTAAAGACATTCGAACATTCCAGATACAATAATAGTAGTTAACATAAAAAAAATGCCGAAAGGTAAACTTATTATTATGTTAAATATGGTATACATTTCTATATGTGTTTAAACGTAAACATAGTACGCATAGCCACACACGCTTTCAATTATAACTAGCGTTGTACCAAAGCGATAATGATTCATCAAGCTCACCTCGAGTGTCATGTTTGTGTTGAAACAAACAAGAAGTGTCTGTCTGTCAAAAGCTAAAAGTGTGCCATTGGTTTACACGAGGTTTAAGACGATGCAAGGAACACAAGGCCTTGTAGCAATTAAATCGACAAAATACATAGACGTTCGCCTTGAGAAAAGCATCTGTATACACTGCATTGGAGTAAACACACGCCTAACAATCAGTCTAGCCTTGATAAAGAAAATATTAGGCACAGGTTAAATACATATGTAGCCTGTCTAGAGAGACGATATATATATATTTAGATTGAAAACTGTTTTATTTTTTATAAATAGCAACGTGGGTACGTGGTAGGAAAATGAAGCAAGTTTTAAGAAATTCAAAAACGTAATGCAGATATAGAAAAAGAGATATGGGATTGAGAGTGAGCGAGCGAGCGAGAGAGCGATATATATATATATACAGACAGATAGAGAGAGAGAGAGAGAGAGAGAGAGAGAGAGAGAGAGAGAGAGAGAGAAAGAAAGAGAGAGATAGGGGTAGATTAAATATATAAAGAGACAGGGGTTTAAATGAAAATAAATAATTATATATTATGCATTTAACAGTGTTAATCACAATTAAATGATACACAATTTTCAATATTTTCTCCAAAATTCATATAACGTTGGTCTGGTTTTATGGTGTGTCTTTAACGCTGTAAAACAAGAACGCGCGCAATTTAATACACTAGATGTACTTCAGACGGATTAATACATTTAAATCCAACTTAAATAATCCAGTATTTGTGAGAGGGAAAAGAGAAGATAGGGAAGAGAAAAGATATATATACATATATATATATAGATAAGGAGAGCGAGAGAAAGAAAGAAACCTACACTTTTCATTCGCCAATAGCTAGATCCCTAAACTGTTCTGTTTCTGGTGTGATTTTACTGATAAAGTCTCTACCCATGTCATAAGGATTCCATCGTATAGTACGCTATAAATCTGACACTGGAAAATAAAAACGAATACGGAGACGATGTGCTGATTAGCGTGTAATGAATCCGAGTTCGGTTTATGTCAATTCCTGAAGAGAATGGAATAGCGTTAAACTACGGGGAGATCTCCCGCCTCGTGCTTCTACTTATTATCGCTTCGTGGATAAAAATAATACGATGCATAAATTCCGTAATTTGGCTGTCAAGAGGGCAATTCAAACAACTTAAAGAGTTTCTGAAACGTAAACTGGTAAATTGCTTTTATGATCGATTTGCCTATCTTTGAAAAGACGTGGAGTAGGCTACACATTCTTGCTCAATGCAAGTTAACAGATTTATCTCTCCATATATAATAAGTGCAAGCTTCGAAAAATAAAATAGCACTATGATTATTAGTATATGATTATGATTATTATGATTATTGTTATTAATTATTATGATTATTAAGATTATTATTATTATTATTATTATTATTATTATCAGTAGTAGTAGTAGTAGTAGTAGTAGTAGTAGTAGCATTAGTAGTACACGTTAGTAGTACTACTAGTGTTAGTATTAATAGTATTAATTGTAGTAGTAGTAGTAGTAGTAGTAGTAGTAGTAGTAGTAGTAGTAGTAGTAGTAGTAGTAATTTTTATAAAGAAGAGGGGTGGGTGTAATTTTAAAACTCCTACATCTGACTCTGAATACAATATTTCTTATATTATTTTGTTTCAGTATGAACAGGATGACTCTCACAACAACAAAAACAACACACATATTAATCGAAGCTTAATTAATGTATAGTTAGTGCACACACCTCGATCATACGCTAACGGATATTAATTAAGATCTTAATGCAATCGTGTCTGATTACATTACTACAACTTTTATGAAATTCTGAAATTATTATTTTCCGGGTATGTGTATCCAGATTCACAACTTTGTGGACAATGAATGCATTTATTAAAATAATAATTTCCGAATATCTGAACATAGAAAGAAATAATTGATCTGTCTTGAATATTCACTATAACCCTGGGCCGGTATTCATAAAGGGGCTAAGTCAGTTTTTGCTATATATTTTGTCACCACAAAGTGACTTAAGCCCCTTTATGAATACCGGCCCAATTATATGATACATGTATGTTCTTATTTTAATTGATTCTACTCTTTACAAATTGTATTGACACATAACGATCACATTAACATCACGGCCGTTATTGAAAATATAGAGCGCAATTATTGTGCTAGCCAATGAACTAATGTCATTAGATTATTGTATGATTATTTCTCAGTAGTTTTGTCTTTTACGTTGACAATGTGGCACCCCGAGCCAGTAGGTCATGTACCGTTCGGAAGCAATCGGATCTTTTTTCTCTCTCTCTTGGAAATATAGCTGTGGATGACATCCGATGATAAATTACTTTCATTTCCGCCTAGAAAGTCTTCAAGCTCTGTTGACAAATTGGTTCGAATTTTCCTTTCGAATGGAATTATTTTGATAAAAGCGATTTATATCATCAACAATTTTCCATATTAAACCGCTGGGACGTCCAGTTTAGACTCGATCCAATTTTCGAAGTCGACCTCTAATTTTTGGAAGGAACACGAGATAAACTTTATTGTTTCCCCTTGTGACTTTGCAACATTGAAGTGATGACCTAGGCTAGCTATTTGCCGATAACAGGGCAAATCAGTCGGGGTACTTGGCGCAAAGCGTCGCCATTACGGGCCCATTACAGTCAAAAGCGGGCCCAAATCGTTTTAAATTTGCTCCCCAATGCTCCTAGATGGTATCAAATAATTAAGCTTTTGTTTGGACTTATAGGCTTAGAAGAGCACTTTCTTATCAGTCGTAGATCTGGGAGCATCTCGCAAACTCATAGTCTCTAGTTAGGGATATGTTCACAGCCTAAAAGGTTTTGCCGCGAATAAATATGCAATTTCTAACTTCGATGTAAAATGATGAACTTAGGTCGTTTCTATTAAACTCTCGCCGAGACATTATTGGATAGTCTGTAGTTTGTGTGTAGAATGGGCGAAATGTCTTGCTCTTAATTCAAGCAAGGCCAACCAAGTCATTCTCTTTTAGTATTGCTCGAGTACAATTCTATTCTAATTTATAGTACAATATCCGTGATATTTAATAGACCAATATACAGTATACATTAATGTAAACCTGAAACATTATAGGAAAAGTATTATCTATACATACAAAAACGTTTCAAAATTAAAATAATAAAACTCATAAAAACAAACAAACTGGAACAGACCATGTGCATAATATATATACACTGTATTGCATTTCTATATCTA
>JAUTBX010133309.1:0-19424 GCA_032361465.1 Lepetodrilus tevnianus | reverse complement strand
TATCACCAAAATCAGTAATCTGAGCACGTCTAAAAATAGACTTTCAGCCCCTATAGTCCTCAAGTATCGGCTGGTACTGACAACCAAGAATGACAATTGAGCTAGAAATGTGGCGAGTGAGTGAGTGAGTGAGTGAGTTCTAGCATCACTGGCAAGGTAAGTTCTGCACTTTCCTCTACTAGACACGTACTGACTGACGATGTGTCCCCTACTGACCCTGATGACGATGTGTCCCCTGCGGTTGCCGCCGTCCAGCTCGCGGTGCTCGGTCAGCATGACCACGTGTCCCTCCTCTTCGTGGCGCTTGGTGTTCTCCTCGCCCTGACTCAGGATGCGGTAGTACGCCTGCTGCTCGATACACACAAACTGGCAGTCATCCTGCAGCGTCTGCATCACTCCCTGGTGGTACATCTTCTGCATCGTCGGCGTGATCCCAAAACTGTGGGCAATATATTGAGAGAAAGTTACTTCTCCTGCTCTGTGATTTACTAAACAAATCAAATAACTTTGGAATAATATCTTTTCCATATTTTTAAATAGTGGCAAATAATCTTCCCGGTTTTATTCTTGTATTGGTTAAACATTTAATCTCCAAAATATTCTTCGAAATAATGATTTGGGCAAATTATGTTGCCTGCAGCAGGGATAGAGTTAACAAAGCGTTATTAAATATTTTGTTAAAAGTCAGTGGATTCGTAAGATTATGAAAGATGTCATGTCTACAAATATCTCAGATCAATATGACAATATTTACATTTTGACCACTAATTTTAGTACTAAAAGGGAGGTAACCCACTCACCTGTCGCCCATGTGCAGGTTCTCGAGGTCGCCACTCATGTGCGACACCTGCACCTCGCCGTTGACGATGACGGACCAGGAGTCCAGCTCCTCGCCGTCCTTCATCACGATGGTGCCCGCCTTCTCGATGACGGCGAACACCATGACCGCCGTCAGAGCCCGCCGTGTCGCCAGCGTCATGTTCGCAAATGCCTGCCGGAGAAATACATGCATGTCATAATTCTCTCGCAACAACGATAATGATAAAACACCAACAAATATCTTACAAATTCAGCAGTGGACAATTTTCATGAGAAATTCTAATTCAATACTAATAGTAGGATAGAAATTAACACCATAGCCAGTTAGCCAAGACAATTTTTGCCAATGTTAACGGTATGTAAATAACTTGTAAAATTGCATGTTTTGTATACAAAATAATTGAATTATTAGAAAATCTTACTAACATTAGTGTTACTTACACGGAAGTGCTGCATAAAATCTAAGAGTATTTCAATATCGTCATCCGTTCTGTCAGCTGGTTCCTTTTCTAGACACTCTCGTACCGTGTCTCGAATAGTCAGTGACTGCAACAAAACAAGAAATAACAATGAAATTAGTAGTGTGATATGAAGCAATATCATGTTATATGAAGCCATTTTATGATACAAAGCTGTATTGCACAATATGAAGTCAAATGGTGTGATATGATGCTGTATTGTGCGAGATAAGCGGTCACATTGTGTGATATGAAGCTGTATTGTGTGAGATAAGCGGTCACATTGTGTGATATGAAGCTGTATTGTGTGAGATACGCGGACACATTGTGTGATATGAAGCTGTATTGTGTGAGATACGCGGTCACATTGTGTGATATGAAGCTGTATTGTGTGAGATACGCGGACACATTGTGTGATATGAAGCTGTATTGTGTGAGATACGCGGACACATTGTGTGATATGAAGCCGTATGTACCTCGGTGGACTCTGCGTATCCCTCCTCCTCGTCGGAGTCCACCAGACTCTCCTGGAGCCCGCTGTAGTCCATCTCCGTGGCGTCCTGGTCGTCCAGGGAGGACTGCATCATGTCGGAGCCAGAGTACGCGCTGGACGTATCGCTGGCTCGGGAGCTGCGCTTGAAGAACTGCTCGTTCCGTGGAAACTGCTGCTCCATCCTGTACATGGCGTTAGGTACTTGTAAGTCTCCAGCCAGCTCCTGGAACACAACAAATATTCACACATTTTTATAATCTTCATTATAGGGCACTTTACATTCTATGAGTTGACAAATAACACCTGCATACGTGTATTTATTTACACATTCTTTTTTTTATTACTTACTTTTTTGTTTGTCTCCCAGTCTGTTTGTTTGTCTATTTATTTACATGTCAACTCATAGAATGTAAATTTAAAAATAAAGATTTCGTAATTTGAAACTAGTTAGTATGTAATATACAAAAGCGTAATGTGTCAATTGAAAAACTAAAATATCACATCCCATAAATAACAAATTTGTGCTGTATAAAACATGACAAGTGAAATAATCACTGATAACAGTGATATTCAATTTAATCTCTATTGATACAAATAGTTGTTTAACAATAAATGAGGTCACACACAGTGACTTTGAATATGTATTATTATTGTTTACTACAATGGAGGAATAGCAAAATGCATGATATAATACAAAATTCTGCATGAACATGTACATTATTTTAAAGCTATACAGTTATCCTGGATTGCAATGACCTTAAAACTTAAGTGTACTTAGTACATTTATACTAACTTGTTCATTAAAAGTAGATACAATTATTAGTATCCCTCCAAAGTATGCATGGTTCTAACATTTCCCCAATTTCGTACAGATGTTATACTCATGTTTTCTTAGAACACACCGATAGTAACATTGTGAATATACTTCATGGAAACATGTTAGACGGCAGGCAAAGTTTTAAAACTACGGTCCGGAAGATGACGGCTGTATTACAAGCCAGGGCAGGAAGATGTGTTATTGTAAGCCCACACACACACTAGCGAGTACTTCCTGTCTCGTCATCTCACTGCACTCATACTGCATGACATACTGCATGACATTCTGCATGACGTCACTCAGCACCGGTACAGGGAGAGAACGTTCAGGATATCCATGGGTTTATACAACTCTATAATAATCCCCAAACAAATCCCCAAACAAATCCCCAAATCTAATACCTGACCATCTGAACTTATTGTACTTTTGTACATTAATTTAACTTCCTGCCTGCTGACGTCGGGGATTGAAATTAACACTAGCCATCTATCCCGGGCCATTTCTCCTAATGCTAGCAGAAATGTATGTGTTTTTTGTAAACATTTGTATCACTATTGTCGCTAGTAAGTTTTAAAGCTGACAGAAACTATAGAAACTTTAAATTAACACTAACCAGGGCCATTTCTCCTAATGCTAAAGGTATCAGAATTGCCAGAAGAAATTCATATTTTTATTAAACATTTGTATCACTATTGGGGCTATTAAAGTTTTAACATTAAGTTTCTATTACTGTGACGGTAACCATAGATGCCCTATAGTGAAGATTTTAATTAATGCTGTATGGATGTGTAAGGTTAATCATCTGCTGGACACTTGAGAAATTATTGCATCATTAATTTAGAAGTGTGTCTTCTCGGTAATTTGTTTGTGTTTTTCTCTCCTCCAAACATACACCGGAAGAGAACTGATAACACTAGCCCAGGCCAGTTCTCCCAATGCTAAAGGTATCCTAATAGAAATTCATACCATTTGTTATTTGTATCACTATTCAGGCTAGTAAGTTTTAAAGTTAGTTTCTATGGCTGCGTTACGTACATGATCTAGACTGTTGGTGTCCATTCTTCTGATGCGGCTGTCGTCGTGAGGCCCTAAAGCAAACAATCTGTCCAAGTTAGCCGTGGGGCAGGGCAGTCTATGCCCAGATTTCATCAACTGAACATCAGGATAGTCGATCTGAAAACAAAAATCATTCATAGTAATATTCTCATCCAAGATAATATTTCCTGTCAATTTATTTCCTGTCATAATGAAGCGGAAGAGCTCAATATCCATTAGAATATTTTTCTTGGCATACACAAACACAGCTAGAAGTAAGTAATAAACTGAAACATGACACTGACCATTCAGTTAGTGATGTATTTTTTAACGCAGCAGCGAGAAAATTTCACCTATATGCGATGACACTGAGAATATTTCACTTATATACGCGATGACACTGATATTATCCAAATTCAACACAACACATTAATTTATTTTAAATATTTACATATCCGATTTACAACATAGCCAAAATTCCTTTAAAAACATACATAACGTACAGTGAGTGTGAATATGGAGTTTAACGTCGCTGCGGGAATCTTTCACCCATTTGCGAACATGACGTACAGAAAACGTAGGATTCAAACTACCTTAAACATGTTAAACGGGTATATCCACAATCTGCTAAGCATCCATTAAGAAAACCACTGCCACGCTGGGCCCATCACACCGGACAAATGCCTGTAAGTGGTTGTGAGTACTGGAATCATCTAACTGAAGAGGCTGTGGCTGACCCAGTTAGAGCATAAGAAGTAGGTCTGTGAAACAGGACCGGGAAGAACAATACTCCTGACAATCCCCACCACCGCAGTGTAATACGTGAATGTTCAGAACTACGGATATGAAAGTGGGACAATAGGCATATACAGTTATAAATAGATAGATATGCATGTAGCCGATGGATTGTTTTACATGTCTTAATCAATGCTGTTTGCCAGAACAGATAAGACAAAACATGGAGCAAGATTGGAGAGTTTTAATTTCATATAACTGATATATTTTGTTGAGCTTGATCGACTTTTTTCACTTGTATCTTGGTTTGTAAATTTAAGGTTAGAAGAAACCTGTAACACCCATCCCAGTGTTTCAGTGACCCAGCGAGCATAGGCAGGTTAGGTCATTATTATTTCTGGGTATGATTTCTCGAAGATCTCTACAAGATTACATGCGGGTCGTGCACTTATATTATGAGAACGATATGTTCACCCAACAGAGAATGGGTACCCGGAAGGATGAGATGGACATGTGAATGATAAGCTTGTAGTGCTGGAAATGGCAGCTTGAGTTGAGAAGGAACACTGAGTGAACACCTAATCTATTGACCGGGGATAATACTTGTGGCACTTAGAGCATGCCACAGCGGGTGGATTTGGTGTATTATAAGTGGCCTATTATATTATTATTATTATTATTATTATTATTATTATAGTGGATAAGAAAGCATTTTTGAGTACAATTTCATGCTCAACTCTAAATTTGGTCATAAATACAATACAAAGGTTTCATGACCTCAGGACCACACCTCTGTCACTACGGTTACCTAGGTTCCTCTCTACGCTGTCACTGCAGCCTGATCACACTCACTACTAGCTCAGTATCTGGAAATAACTCAAAAGTACTCGTCTACTTTTTCTGTCCTTCAACTAGCTCTTGGTAAAGACCACTGCCGATAGTGTGGACAAAGAATGTGGCAATAAGACTTCTGAGAAGGTCCTGGGGCCATGTCTAACCTTTCAGTTCCATTAATACAAGCCAAACCTTGAGATAAACCACCAACAAACCTCCGCTAACCAACCAAATTAAATGTCAGCTGCATCTGAAAATGTCTCTACTTTGTGTTTCTATATCGATACATTTGATTACCACAAGACAAAAATAAAATATAAAATTGTTCCAGAAATAAAGATCACCAAAAGAAGATTTAGAAGAGGTTTAAAAATAAATTCAATGAGGAAATAAGTTATATATGGCATACTAGACTCACTCAGTTACATGTTAATCAATATACTAGGTTGTCATGCTGGATACTGGCCAACACATAGATTCAATGATTGATAATAACAATCATAACATAACTGATAATTATTGAATTATTTGTAGAGCTGTTCATGTGGAATTTATGGTGAACACAATTATTAAATGATAGGATACACAAGTTACTATAGGATACACAGGTACTTACAGCTATCATCTCGGACGGCTCCAGAGTGAGACACTCGCTCGTTCTGCGTGCACATCCTTGTGTCCTCTTTCCAAAACTGCAAGAAAACAAAATCAACATTAATTACACAATTCAGCGTAAACCGGTAAATGACAGTTGAAACATGCAGTTTATCAACTAGGAAGAGATTTGACTGTGGTTAATTTATAACTTTTCCCTGGTTAATTTATAACTTTTCCCTAATCATCTTGCTTCCATGTCTGTCTGTGTTTCGGGTCATGCTGGTGGTTCACAAAGCTCTAAACATTAATACTATCATACCCACAGAACTATAGAGGGACATTATATTTGTAAAACTGAAAAAGAAAATCTTCACCCAGTTACAGTGTGTATAATTTTCCTATTGTAAATATTAAGTTATATTAATGGTAGGTTACGGTCATAATTTGCTATGTTGTAGTATAATATTGTTCAATCCAATATGTATATATATGCAATATTTATACAGGGAAAAGTAAATATGAACACCGACAGTCGCAAGATGGTCAACAAGATAACCAATCTAATTGTGAATGTGCAATAAATCTATAAAATGTATACGTAATCCTCTCAATGACTGCGTACTCTGGCCTATTCCCTGACACAGTAATCTCCCTTGGTGGTACTTCCTATGTCCCTAGCCACTAGGAACACTAGTAAAGCCACTAGTAAATATACTAGTAAATATAATAGTAAAACTAGGTGTGGTCTACGGACATAACAAACATTCAGGAAATCAAAGTGTAATATAATAAATACCTATCTCATACAGGAACAACCAAGAATGTGTTTGTAATCATATCCGAGGTAATAAAATAACAGATAATGTAAGTGTGTGTGTGGTGTAAATAGTATATATGAATTAACAAACTAATCATCATAAAACCAACTTAACATTTATCCTTTATTTTCTGGCAGAGTATTTCATACAGTAGTACAGTCACATCTCTACCCCCCAACCAGCTACATGCAAAATCTGCCTCCTGAACAGTAGAGCTACACATGCCAACACAAAGGGCAAACACGGTCACCGTCTCCACATTCATTAATATTCATGAACGTTAAGGAAGTACAACAAGAGCTGTACTGAGGGTGGCAAGTCAACCATCGCTAATGGACACTGTATACTGCTGCTCAGACACCGCTTTTCCCACCCTCCTCGCAAAACCCTGAATGAATCTTAAAAGTACGGCTTTTCAAACAATAAAATGGAATATATTATTGATTTTTCCAGTCGATTGGTTACAATAGTAATCAAAGGCTGCAAAGGTAAAATGCTGAAATGACAATATTGCTGTTTTACATACTAGAAGACTGGATGGTTGTGTGTGAAGGTTAGGAACAAAACAGAAGAGAACTGTATGTTTGCAAAGGCAGTTAACAATTGTATATATTGTAGCTAAAATGACAGAACGGCATGTTTAATGGCCCTACTGGATTAAACCATATTAATGTATGGTGTAAGAATTACTACTGTAGAATAATATTCACCATGATCCCTGTTCTAAAGTTCCATATACAGACATACCTTTTCCCGAGTTGAAATTAAGCGTTCGATCCCCATCCAAACTAGCTCTCCCACATTAATCTTGACCAAGCCTCTCCAGACCACACCTACCTCACCTCATCAACAAACTGACCAAAACCCACACAAATCAACCATAGCTAAAGCAATGTGTCACAAATTAAGTCAATGTTTGAACTCGCAGGTCAAACCGATGACATGTTTATTGTCAAGAAGATCAAGCTCAATTCTGTGATATAAAGATGTTTGTCAATACCCGGACCAATACAGTCTGGGCCACATCAAAGGGCGGGACGTGGAGGCTGCCAAATGGGGACACATAGAACACCCATCCACTGCGGTCTGTTCTGTGGGCACTGCTAATCACTGCTAATCACTGTTGTGTAACTCTATTGTGTTCTGACAGAGGAGGCTTCTACTGATTAGGTAAGGCCAGTACCAGCTATTTGCAGGCCTGGTGTAGGAAATGTGTGGGCGTGCTGAGATCGACAAACAGGCTGGTGTATGCATCATACTAGGAAGTGGTGATACCTAGAAATTCTACTTTGTTAGATATATTATATCACCAGAAATAAGTTATATATACAACAATGATCACATTTGTATGTATAGCAAATGCATCACACAATTATGACAGATATCTGAAGTACTTCAAACTTACACCTCCATGATTACGTAAGGATTAAGTATGGAGTTTAACGTCACTGCAGGAATCTTTCACCCATTTGTTATGAGCAGGATTGTATACGAGACCTGATTAATTTACTAGACATTGTACCATTTACCTATACTACTATCAAAATTATAAAGAATATTTTTATTTATCAGGAATGAAATGAATGAATTAGTGCATGCTCTACGTCGAACTGGAATATTTTCAACATAGCATGACGATTTTTCAGGAAATAGAATATGTTCAGAAATGTTTCTGGAGAATGGGAGTTATCATCAAGAATACTGACTAACAATTTGGCTCTTGTTCCACAGAATAATCCTAGCATTTCACATGTCAAATATTAAGTCGATATCCATATACAGGAAGTTATGACTCTCGTAGCACAATCATCATTCTGACTGTGAAACGGAACACTCATCATGTTCTAGAACACATAAAATAAGCTGTGAAACAGAATCTACCACATGTCTTACATGTAATGATACTTTTTAATGTTTAATATTATATGAAGTAATGATGTTAGAAAGTGTATGAAGTTATTATTGGTATGTGCTTCTGCATGAAATTTTAATGGTAAAAAAAATCTTTTTGCTTAATATCCATGAATGCAGACTTGAAATGCCTTTATTGTACGTAATTAATCTAAGAATAAGGTAATGCACCTGTGTACAATTTCTCATTATTAATTCATTTTTCGGCGTCGCAGCAAATATCACTGTATCATGATTTCATCACAATTCCGCACATAGGTTCAAAAGTATCAGATCTGGCTTATCACCGCAAACCTAATTGGTTCAAATGACAGTCATTTAGTAACCCCAGCCGTTGGCCAGGTATACATTGGCACAGCATAGTGTATTATGTAGCCAGCTGTTTTCAAGCAGCGTTGTGTTGCATGCAGGAGAATGTCGGACATGATCTTGTGGATACGCCGAGATGACAATACAATGTAGGTCTCAACACGAAGTAGCTTCAATAACTTCAAAGGTATAGATTTACCTCTGCACCCTTCTCTGATAACTCCTGTACGTAAACACCTACATGTCGACTTTATCTGCCGATCTTTAGGTAAAGTGCCAACACCCCGGGTTCGAACCCGGACAAAACTCCAAAGCTGGATAATTCCCCCAGATGTGATGTATGTCTGATAAATATGGTCTCCACTTGAGATTGTTATCAGTTTAGTAAGTATACCCATAGACAATTGATCATGACATGTCAACAAAGGTCAAAGTTCAATGTGGGTCACCAAGTTGGTTATAAGCCATCTGGCTGTATATGGATCATTTATATCTACACCAATATAATATACTACCGGCTTCCATAGTAACGATACTGCACCCTGTGAATCAACAAGGTGTATTATTAAAAGTGCACATAAATTCCAAACTTTTTTTAAAATTAGGGTTCAGAGTCACTTTCAAGATTCTTTCACTCTTAATATCTTTACATTCATTAAGAAATATCTTCTGAATTCTGAAGAGATCATATTATAATTGGAAACATTCTTGGTCTTAAAGGAAATATGATAATGATAATTCTGACAACTCATAATACCGTAATGTCCACCGCATTTGACCATTACTACTTTAATTCTCAAAATCCAATTATATCTCAAAAGAATTTATCACCTGTTCCTTCAAATAATATTTTCAACATAAATGGACTTCCAAGTATATTTTTTTTATCTCAATGCACAGTGGACTAAACCAGTGAGAACTCATACAAACATCGACATCTATTTACTTTAGTTATTTCGGTCCCAGGTGAAACTTGTTAATTTGAAGGTAATGAGGGATAAACTAGCTGACGAGGTGTCATGTCATGTGGCAGGTACACACGAGCGACAGGTTCTGCAATCTCCCGGCACTAGCTCGGCGTCATGCCTCACAGATTTCCCGTACAATCCGTGCGGAGGCTGAACACTCCAGCACTGTACGTGAGGGTCCCAGGTCCGTGTTAGATGAGACAACATTAGCCGTGAGGGTCCCAGGTCCATGTTAGATGAGACAACATTAGCCGATTACTAGGTAAAACCAGCCCCCAGAATCCCTGGCCAAACAATGGGTGGCGACAGAGAAGTCTACTTTATTTCTTAGAGGAGGTGGTCAGGGATAATTTAGTTTGCGATTTGTTTCATGTGACACCTTGGAGTGTTTGGAAACCATTCCGCCACTGGGAGCAATTGAAATGTACAAGTGGGTGCTTCTTGAGCAGCCTTCACAATGCAGCTATAGTACATTACACACTCAGAGATTGAACACAATATCACATTGCATGGGAAAGCAGGAACATAATTGACATATAAAAACACACGTAGCAAGGTGTCGCATATCGGGTATTAGGATCATGTTATGTGCATTCGTACGCGTCAGTCTGAGTAAATACGACACTTAGAATTGGGATACAGTGCATGCCTGTAACGAATGCACTGTACTGGTATCATTCTATGTAATATCACTGCAATTATGGACCTGCAATTTCAGTATAAAAACTAAAGAAACAATAGACTATTATTGTTTATTATTATTATTACTGATATTATTATTATTATTATTATTATTATTATTATTATTGATATTATTATTATTATTATTATTATTATTATTATTATTAAAACACAGACCTGTCCAGACGTTCTGATATCTCATGGCAGCCATCACAAGGGTCGGCACATTCTAGACAAACACTGCCATCAGCCAACCTATCTTCTTCTATCACTGTACTAAGTTCCCCAGGGTCCCGGGGCAGTCCCTTAGAGGGGGACAAACTCCCCACCCCCTCAGCCTCAGCCTCACCCTCAGAGTGGCCAATTAAGTAGATCAGCATGATGAGTATTGTGACACACCCTCAGACAAGATCAATGTTAACATTGCTATGTGGTCAAAGTCTATCACAGAATCTGAGATATATCATTGAAATCAAACACCAACTCCAATTAAATCATTTTATGGTCGTTCTTTTCTCTTTCCTTTGGTTATCCTCACTGTGTTATGGCACAATTAATCCAACCTACACATATTTCAATCCAATTCCAAAAGAACCAGAGTGTATTAATGCCAAGTCTCCAGATTGATCCTGGGCTGGAAAACAGGATAGCTGTCACTGTATTGGCAAGGAACCTTCTCAAACACCACTTGCCTACCCACAGTGTTTGTGTCTGCTATCTGGCTAGGCAAAGGTTAAACACTGGTAGATACCCACATCACTAAATCTGCAATACGATGCCTTCAAGTCCTCGTGGCAAGATGTGCACAATCACTGCGAACCGGTGGCTGTATCTCAATCCTTCATTGTACGCACTGAGACAGACATTAAAGCACTAAACCCAATCGGCTCAGGTAATATGTCTACATAAAACTGAAGATAACAGTCCCAATGCGAGCTCATAAAAACTTTGAGAGCCCCAATGATTTCAACTGAGTTTTCAATGTCGCCAAGTTGAGAAATAAATCATGACAAACCAAGCTCGCGTATAGTTGATGGCAAGACTCGTGTCAATCCTTCACAACAAAGAGGGTCCAATATTTATCAACACTCCATTACACGTCGCTCGCTCGCTCGTAGTCAGTCCTCGTTAATGCAAATATCCACAGTTGTCAACTATTGCAAATTCTGATCCTGAGCCTCGGCTGGCAACACATGTGCAAACAAACTCCACACTGAATCACGCTCCACAAAAGATTATTAATTAGCCGAGACTAACAGCCACACGCCAGATGACAACACATTTACCAAATCTCGGTCCCTGCTTTGTTAAGTCACCTGCGCAGAGTACCCCATACCCTAAACACCGAGAGGATCCAGTGAATTGATCGAGTGGATGCAGTGAATTGATCGTCCACACCTGAGCCGGTCACTCAGTGGTCAGTAGTCTCCCTCCAAGACCAGGTGTGACAGTTGGTCCGACTCCTACGCTGGCGGTTGAAGTCGAGGTGACCAGTGGCTCTACAATACCAGCACTGTCATCTGCCACCTGACAGAAAAACACTCAGGCACTCAGACATGACGGACTGTCTCATTTACCCTCAGGGGGTGGTAGGCGACGCGTGGGCCAGCCCATTATAGACTCATCGGGTAATTAAGACCCTATCATGAAAGGTGTAGCATTACGGAGGTCCCTCTTCAAACACAATTAACCTATGCGGCCATCTTTATCTGCAAATAAGGTCAGACCGTGTCGCCGCGAGAACCCGAACGCCCCTGAGATAACGACAGAAAATATAGCCATCTCACTCTATCACTGAGGTGAGGCCAGCCCAACTGGAGAAATCATGTGAAGGTGAAATTACGGTTTTTCCACCAAAGACAAGCTGACATGTGACGGGCCCATTGATCTGGACTTGACAAGTGTATCATGGATTATTCATGAAAACACACCGCTAAATTACGGCCAGATTGCGGACTACCTTACACAGCCACAGTAACAAAAACACAGGAAACGTCCTTTGAACAGAGTCTTGTACATTTAAAAAGACGGCCTTGAATTGGTCATAAAATGCTAAAGCTTTCTCATGAACACATACATTGTTAGATTTGATCTTGTTTAAGTATTCTATCCTCAAATGGAGAATTATTTACAAATGAAAATGTTTTATAATAATACGTTCATGGAGTGCGTCACTCTGCCGCATGAAAGATATTACCGTGATCCATAAATTATGCCACTTAATCTTTTAAACTCATAGAAAATAAGTGACGCAAACAATTCTATTACATGAATCATTGTCATAATATTATTGTCATAATCTGTGAAGCGTTCATAACTCACAGGGCCAGTGTTGAACATGAGATATTTGGCTTGCTAACAATTTGAGGTTTTTTTGTAGCGTCACAGGTAAAGACGATCAGCTGTTATAATGATGAGCCTAGCTGTGTAACAGAGCACACCCACTGAGATAGAAACCTATATTAACTGTGGACATGGCGTCTAACAGTGACATGACACACGCCAAACATTTATTACACTTTTCCGGTTTACGCAGGATTGTCACCGACAGAAAATGAAACAGCACAGGCAACTTGTGTGTATATTTATAGCCTTATATAACAGTATATACAGATATAAATTCCAGTGCATCCTCATAAGGCGGATAAGCGTGATAAGTGCATAAATTAAGGAAATGTGTTTATTAACTTCACTGACAAGCACCTGTTCAACAATTCCTATTCAAAATAATTGAAATCTATGTTCAATACTTTGTAAGCCCTGAATACACTGATTTCAGTCACATCTCGTGAACACAGGGTGTTGGATACACATGTTCAGTCAAGCCAGGATAATAATTCCTCTTTAAAAACCCAGCCCATGTCGATGGTGGAGATATATATTTATAAGTATTCATGTGGTAGCCATATTTGTCATGCACGCGTGCACAACAGCATAACACAGGAGAGGTCACACAATACCATAGACGCTACACGACCAACTTAAGTTAACAGGTCAGCGTCACTTCAACAAATAGAGATCTAAACGTATACGTATATGAGGTTATTTTTGAACTCTCAGATTTCTATTTACAATCTCATAGCAGTGCTCTTGCAGATCTGTGAATTAAAAACAAACAAAGAAAACCTAACTTTCTAAAATAAATTTGAACATCTTAAAACAGCATTTAATCGAATTCCAATATATTATTCCAATATTGCTTCATTCGGCTGGGGCTAATTTGTGGAGTCTAGCATCAGGGTTTTTGTATGCTGTAGGGTGTTCATGGTTCACTGTTTTTTCAGAGACGCCAGATCAGCTAGATATCTTTGTAGGAGAACCACCAATAAAACCCTCCACCCGGACATCATCATTGTCGGGGTATTGTGATCACAGCGGAACGGTTGGAATGGATAGGTAATCATACGTGGTGCACATTATAGCCTAGAGCACCTGCTAGTACCACAAGAACAGAACGTGGCAGTCACAGTACCACTGGCATCCCTCTTATCTACTGTCAATAACCATTGAAAAATAATCTAGTCACTGTTATGCATTAAACTTAAAACACATTAATGCCGATAACATAACACATCTCAAATGTCAAAGTCATCTTCCTTTAACAGCCGACTAGAATATAATGTTTTGTAAATATAATATAAAAAAGTAATATCAATTATATTTTAAGAACAAAATTTTGACAAAGTCATTCTGCACTTTACAAACCTGTTTGCTTGCTGAATGAAGACAAAACAACTGAAACACACCACCTGTTGAACGTATTACATCTTTGAAAAGGATAAAGAACACAATATTGCAAAACATACTACAAGAAAGACTTATCTGATGCTAAGTAATGATGCCATAGGAAGCCTGTTTACACATACTTTTTCCTAAAACCAACACCAGTAGGAAACAGTTGTACCAGAGACCAAGTGTATCACACACGACTTGTCACACATGACGTGTCACTGGTGGTTGGAATCGGCTCCTAGAGAACTGTAGTACTCAGCAATATACACAGCACAACAACAATATTGTTGACATAGGCAGAAAACAACTTACACATGCCAGAAATATAACACAACTTGACAAATACCCAACATAACTTCACAAACATATGTATATATGGGTCGGGGAGAAGCGTCTTTGAACTTGGCCCTGCTGAGACTCCATAGAAATTGCTTTTCAAGTGGCGGGAATGGCACCATAATTCTGAAGCGACTCCTACCACAAAGCATTTTTCTAACTGCTTTATACCATGCTACAATGCCCAATCACAATATACAATTACGTGCCCTTTCCCAAGAAATGCTAACTCAAGGAAAGGATTATAGATAGAAATAAAAAAAGGAAGGATGGTGGGCCACACAAACAGCTATGGTTTTTCATGTGGGAACTTTAGATGGCATTAATGAGGCTGTTAATGATTATTCAGGCTTTGATCTTTGACCTTTATGTAAACACTGGGGAATAAGGACCAACTTGGAAAGTAATATTAATAATGCAAGAGGGTAAAGCAATATTTGTATGTCAATTTAACATGTTTAAATGTTAATGTATTTTCAGATAAGATTGTGAGAATCATGTTACAAATCTGTTGCCATTACCTCAAAAAGATAATACATCCATAAAGCTGTGCATCCATCCAGCTACTATTGATACACCAATATCCATCCATCAGTCATCAATCTATCCATCAATATATCCATCCATCAGTCATCAATCTATCCATCAATCTATCCATCAATCTATCCATCAATCTATCCATCAATCTATCCATCAATCTATCCATCAATATATCCATCCATCAGTCATCAATCTATCCATCCATCAGTCATCAATCTATCCATCAATCTATCCATCAATCTATCCATCAATCTATCCATCAATATATCCATCCATCAGTCATCAATCTATCCATCAATCTATCTAGCCATCAATCTAGCCATCAAGCTATTCAGTCATCAATATATCCTTCAATCTATCCATCTGTCCATCCATCTGCTCATCCATCCTCCCATCTATCCATCCATCCATCCACTTCTACAAATCCATCCATCTTTCCATCCAGAACTATCTTAAACCAAGAACATACCCAATATGAGGACATCTAGTGAATCTAGTACTAGAGAGACATACACTGTTTGTGTGTTGACTTTGTGTTTGTCTGGGGACTAAGCAGGCCAGGACAGCAAGCAGACGTGCTCACAGGTAGGATTAGAAAGTTTGCCGAATAAATCCGGACCGAGCTAGATTTGTGGATAGGCTAAATGTGAATTCAGAGTCTGCTTGTTCAAACAGGAGATCTTGAAATGAAAGACCTCAGGCAAACAGAACATCAGTAAAAAGAATTTTGTCAGACTTGCCCATTGGCTGTGTCGTGATCTTGGGCTAGGCTTATCAGCTCGAACAAAGTCAAAGCTTACCTACTGATGGAAAGCCGATATGCGACAGAGAAATCACAAGTAAGAAAAAAAGGTGGTTTGAAAAAAAATAAATGTAAAAAAATGTTAAACTTCAAAGTTCTCCGATAATGGATGCTGAATGAGTTGGGAGGTTGGGTTACACTGTGACATGGTGGCTTGTTTATGTTGGGCGGATAACCTGTAATAATTAAGTCACAGAGAAGGAATAGAAAAATATTTCTAATATAATGTAGTAATAAAACCCCAAACAATTGATGTTACCAATTATGAGTTGCCATTTCTTGGTGTCTATTAGTACCCGGAAGGATGACAGACATTTCAATGATAACCTTACAGCACTTTGAAAGGCAGCTTGGTTTGTATACTCCCCAGAGAGTTGATAAGGAAAATGCTAGCACATTGATCCATCAAACAAGGTAATAACATAGCGTTATGAGAACATTTTCAAGCATGGACTTGGCATAATATAAATGTGCACATAGTACTATCATGACTACACATTATGAAACAGTTGATCACAAAAATAGCACTAGAACCAATGCCTTTAGATTTTGATAGGTGATGTTGTTAGAACCATAACTTCTATATTTAGATCTAATGTGGGGCATTATACCAATTACAATAAATTTCAATTACAACCGAATGATCTACAGAACGGCCATCGGAAACAGTGGGCTTGTAACCACTGTAATTAGTCTGAGGGATGCAAATCAATGACCAGTTGAATATCCTCCACGGTAGGCTTAATACTGGCCTAATACAAGCCTAATACAAGCCTAATACAATCCTAATAACAGGCCTAATAATAGGCCGAGATTCTGTGTTCCTGCCAGACCTTTGGTGACATGGTGTAGGATGCAAGCACACAGTTCTATACATAGCTGTAGGAGAGACATTGTGTCTGGTGCCACTGATAACCCAACCCAGGACATGCTGCATGTCTGTGACCCATGGCGATATACACCAGGATGTATTTACACAATACTTGTCCAGAACATACATAAATTAATTGTTTTGTTTTTCTTCTCCACGACGGATGCTTTCAAAAATAAAATAAAAAGTTCATAAATTCATTCATTGCTATTTTTATATTTATTATTATCATTATCATCATCATCATCATCATCTTTATTATCATCATTATCCTCATCCTTGATGAGTCTTGGTGGAATAACTTCATCAACTTACCTGTGTAAACATCTATGGTGTCTTGATTGGAATTTGGAATGTGGTTGGAATGTGTTGGAATGTGGCTGAAACATGGTTGGAATATGTCTAAGAATGTAGACTATATGTTCTCCATGTTTCCAAAAGTTATGGTTACTTTATCACAGTTTCCAGACTTGCCGTCCAAAGGTATACGCCACATACAGCATTGTTTCCTCAACACTAACAAGATAAACAACAGCAGCTTGGCCTTCATCACATATGACTGTCAGACCGCTATCAGTATCTGATGAAATACCTCAGACCTTATCTTCAGATGCTACATACCGCAGAAGTCTTTTTATTCCAGAGGGGAAGATATTTTCCAAGGTACAAGTAAAAACATATCAACAATCTAAATTCCTTTCTTCTACAGATGTTTCACTAATTCTCATAGGAAGATATTCTGGTAAATGTCAATAGAATATATATATATAAATGACTATAGAATAATATAAAGAGTAAGTATAAATGTTATTATGTGTAGTAATTATATATCTACATCGCTTCATAAAAAGAAAATATATTTTTGATATTTTATTTTTAATAGTTTGCATTGCTTTTGAGACTGTTTTATATATTTAATTTATTTTCCTAGTTTTGTTGGATCTTCTTTCTAAATGTTTTTGCTGAAGAATCGGGAACATTCTGTACAGCAACAGATGTGACATCAAGACAAGGAAGTTGATGTAAAAATGGAGGTTAAAAGTCCACGCGTCTACATCTACGTACACTGTGAAGAAAGTTGGTATGACGGGGCTCGGACAGTGAGAGATGGGTGTTTAGAATGCACTGATTGTAGTAGTAAAACAATCTCTTGTTGATGACTGGGGCCATGTCATAATGGATTGCCAGTGGATAGACCTATCACCGTAGTTAATGGAACTGTTCGGCGAGATCGTCAGTGGTCATCCTGATTGCGGAGGTTCTAGCAGTGGGTTGGGAAGTTTAAAACACACAATGAAAATTGAATGCTACTTATGTTGAAACATTATCAATATTGAAACTTGCAGATATTATTAATAAATGAAGGTAGCCATGTATATTAATATATCCTAGCTGAAATTGACAGATTCACACATAAAATACCCACAGTTGAGGCTGAAATCCAGCAAACACATCACTAGTTAAGAAAAGTAATTAATGAGTAATTCAAATAACATTAAATGAACAATTTTCCATCAAATAATTTCAACAAAATCAAATTAATAATGTGTATGAAAATCTGATTGTATACTCACATAACACATACTACAGATGTCAACATTTTGAAATCAATACATGTCGTAGCAGAGCACATACTTGTTCATGGCCCACTATATCAAATGTCAGAACAATCAGTGGCTAATTATTCACAATTAATTAAAGTGTTCACAGCAAGTGAGTATCAATTAACATTTAAATACCACAGACCACAATGACCTAACTATGGCATTTAACCAAGCAAAGAATAATTAATACTCTCACGAGACACAATGCAAGGGAAGTAACTCTGACAGCTCAAGCTGGTTGTACTTACATGAAGTCTTACAGCTCAATACGCACCATTGCCAAATTAGCTTCACAACATATACACCACAAATAATGTAATTTTTGATGATATTTTCACTGAACTGTAATATATAATGTACACAAATCAATAAACGTTTTCCATCAATAATACTCGCTCTAGTTCGAAATATCATTACGACCAACAAAATGACATTTTCAAGTCAATTGACCAATAATGAGTCTATATGAACCATTGTAGACTCAGCCAATCAATATCAAGGAATGAATCAGAGGCAGCCAATGGCAAACCAACAGAAAACCTACTTCTCGTTGAATCATTTCTTACTAAAAGCTAGCGATTCTTGAAGTAAATCATGCAAACCTATTCTGTCTGGGAGACTAGTCTAAAGCCTGTAGCGTACTGGGGATTACCAACACCATGAACTGACGCTAAAAGGTTCCCATCTCATGCCTGATGATGTATGGTGGTCTGTAGCTATTGGACATGCTCCATGACCAAGTCAGATGATCAACTTGGGAGGAGTGGAGATAGAATTAATACCCTGAATGTCCAGCAATCACACAAAGCTGAACATATAAAATGGCACCTCATCATGCCCAATTCTGTAGATGAAGTACCTAAATATAGTCCTTCTAAGTCATGTCGTAGTGGTAATACCGACCAAATTTGATTACATTTGTAACACGAAGGACTGGTGTCAGAGCGTCTCCACTGAGATCAAATGCCAACTGAAAGACGCTATATGTTGGTTGGTTGATTTGGGGTTTAAAGTCACTTTCTAGAATTTTTCACTAATATCATGACTTGCATGCATATGTACTG
>JAUTBX010133198.1:0-14289 GCA_032361465.1 Lepetodrilus tevnianus | reverse complement strand
CACACCTGTCTTCACTTCCATAACTAATTAACTAACTAGGAAATGTATATTACAACCACTTCCATAAACTAACAAACCAGGAAAATGTAAATAATGTTCAGTGTTCGAATTAATAGGGGTTCCGGGGGTCATTTGAAAATCTGCAATGTTAAAGGGATCTGTGTGACCCCCTGAAAATTACAGATTTGACCCCTTATTATTTTCTTTATTTCTAACACTGATTGTTAATGGTGATAATAGCTAAACTAGTTGATATCTTCAATCTGAAGTAATTACTGACATGCACATATGCTCTTGTAAAAATGTCTATCCTCTCCTCACCTCTCCTGAATAACAACCATACTTGGCATAAAAGCTATCTGAGCCGATTGTGCTCACAAGCTTAACAAAACTGTTTTATAAAGTTGTGCACACATGCACATGTTTTCCACTAATTAAGTTTTTTAAATATTGTAATACTTTTTTACTAATAACTGTAACAAATAACAATGAGAAATTGTGATTAAATTTCTGGAAGACCAACATTTGGAGGTTTTCATAAAGCTTTAAATATCTTAGCACAATATATTTAGCAATATATTTAGCAATACAAAGTGGATTTTCATGCAGTATATTTAATTATCGTATGAAGACAAATGGGAGATAATAATGTATTCATCAAAATAAAATGCATAAAAACCAAAAAGGTTAGCCATGGTAGTTTCTATAGCTCAACTCAACTAGGAATGCACTTACATGAGGAAATTAGAGGTACCTCCACCAAGTAACAACATAACTACCATAATCATCATCTGGTTTCATTAAACTTAACATGGATTACTATACTGTATATTCAGACCGAAGCGATATAACTAATGGTGCGCTTCAAATAGTGTCTGTGTACAATAAATGTAATGCCTCCAATAGTCTCAAATATGGAATTACATTTTGAAAATTTATGATCATCAAAATTTCAGTTGTAGGATATCAATAGTCCTTCTAAAGAGATCATTTGAGGCACTACAGTGATGACTAATATAAATATTGGAAACAAACCTCAAGTGATCAAAAGACCAAAGAGAATAAACTATGCATAAAATATTGATATATTATATTACAATCATGTTAAAGGTATACAATCACATATGTTGGCAAATTTCATGGTCAAACATATTTACCGGAAAGTATGTACAAAAGTATATTTGGCAACCATCTACATTTTCTGCATGTCCCACTGGTTTTCAATATGTTCATGTATTTCATAGTTATTATATATTGTTTCACGACAAGAAATATAAACATTTTTAGATTTATATAGAGTTACACTGAATTACATCCCTTCATTGGATAAAAGATTATGACCAAATTCAGGTTTCTACTGGAAGAATACTGGTGATTCAAGCAAAGTTCTACATTGGGGGCTTGCAGTGGAAAGATTTTTGGAAGTGGTAACATGATTTTATGTATGTTGCAGTTGTAGTAGCTAAGAACTAGTCCAAAACAAGCATAAATATCTGTGATTGTATGCCTTTAATGTCAAAATACAAAATATCACAATTCTAAAGTTATAGATACAGTCTGTTAAAGGAAAGCAAACCTATATTGAATATATACGTACGTACATATGCACAATACCGTCTAACTCACTACTACAAGTGATATTTGAGGTATCACTCACTGAACTCTGGGTATGCCTGCTGCGTTGCTTGCACCCCCGGCTGTCTGGATAGGGGTGCCTGTGCGGGTGAAGGGGGAATCGCCGCATAGGCTGGGGCCCCTGGAGAATATCCTGCGTAGCTGGGGGTGGGAGCGGGAGCCTGTTGAGGGACAGGGGCCGGTTGCTGGGCAGGGGGTGGGGAAGACCACTGACTGTAGGGTGGGGGAGCAGCAGGGGTGGCTGCTGGGCTAGGGGGCGGGGCAGGGGAGGTGGTGGGTGCAGGCTGCTGAAAACCTGCCCCACCAGGTGGTGGCATAGCTCCATAACCACCTGTAAGATAGAGTAGCTACGTGTCAACAATATTGGGGCAAGTTAACACACTGGTCCGAAACATTTACTCGGCATCATGGCATAATTCATGCAACAGCAACAGTGCTCCTCAATGTCACATTGCTAATACAAGCATGCATGAAGACCCAGGGTACTGATACCAACATAAACGTACAACTCATAGATGGTCATTTTTAAAATAACCTTCTGATGCTGTACTGCAATTCATTTTGCTAACTATGGAAGGCTAATACATCTGCAATAAAAGTTGTAACTGACAACTAATATTGCATCCAAAATACAGAATATGTAAACAAATATGTGCAGTATGTACATATTGTCCATCTGCAAAATTGATTACAGAGACTGACAGATATCATAATGATACTAGTAATCATTGATATGTGGATGTAGATGTTGTTTTCATACAATAGTGCCAATGTATTCTACACAGCTGCCAACTGCAATACAAATGGACTTTTACTTCAGATGAGTCATTTTCTATTTTCTCCAAAATATTTTAAAGTAATTTGTAGATAATGATTTCAGTACGGAAGTGGATACATTAATTCCATAGTATGCATAAGAAAATATTGCATTTAATTTATAAATCAGATATCCATCTACGATCTGATTGTGTTGATACTGAGCAAGTTCACAGCAAAAGCAGTACAGTACGGCTCCCCATGCAGAATCAACACTTATACCTCCTCCGGCTTGTGGCTGGCAATGGGAATGTGTGCAAAGAGCATTGTCAGCATCATGATTGTACTTGCAAACAGTACACGTTCAATAACCTGCCTGCTAACATTTGTTAATGCAAAGAGATGCTTCATCTATCACAAATGCAATTCATATTGTTATTGTTAGTAATAGTTTTTCTCAAATTAAGTAAATTTTTAACTTTTCAATAATATAGCATTAAAACCAAGAACAAAATGAAGATACAAATGCACCTTTGCAATACATTCTGTATAAGTCAACCTTTGATGAACATGATCATACTGCAGTGTCAGTGGATCAATAAACCAAGGAATCAAATAACTATGGCCGTACATGATGTATTTGAAATAAAATGCCTCAAACAATTCTATCCCAAATGTGCCATACATTTGACCAGTATTGATCCATTCATCAAAAGTGAACTGAGATTATCAGTATACTAAATATGATGGGTCTCCATTTTAAGGTAATTTTAAAGTCAACAGTACTGATTACAAAACAATTGGGAATAGTATAATCACAACTACGGGAATAGTTAAAAAAAATTAATGCTATTAGTATTACACAGATCTATAAATAATGTTCATGTATTCCCAATTATTTGTGTACAATATGTAAACATTGCATGTGTAACTAGTTTAATATAACTCAGCTTTTCAGCAGAAACTAATACCTTATTTTAGCCAAAGCTCACTAATGTACTATTTTGTAAACGTAAAACTACTTCTGTAACTAAAAGATGACCAATAGGGCCAAGTCATAATAGCCCTGGTAACAGATACTCTAGTAAGATCTAATGGCACAGGTGCTGCTATCCAAACTGCTGTCTCCTAAAACAAGCAATGCAATGTTACTGATATTTGGATCATGGTACATGCAATGAAAACTTGCCAATACTGGATGCACCACCATGACCCAAATCTCAACAGTCTTTTCGTATTTCAAAGACCCTTTCCAATTGGTTTTGAAATATCGGATATGAACCAAACAAATCATATTACAGATATTGAATGTGCGAGTAGACGGACCAATGAAAAGGTCAGACTGTGTTTGCAGTAGTGCTAGTCATCAACAGCTTCTGAAAACAGGGCGAGAAATATAAAGCAGTAATATCTTAATGTGCAGTAAGATCTAAAAATGTAGCTTTTACAAATATTGACTGAGAACAGTCTCTGACAATAATAGAGTAGCATTTTATAATGAAAAGGTCAATAAGGCACTGAAACTAATAACTAAATAACAAACAATAAAATTAACTCATTGTCTATTATATATTGTAATGCTTCTAATAAAGTTAAAACGGAATACAAATGAGAATTCAATAGCAATATTACAATTCACCCAATAAAAGAAAATTTAATTGTAAACAACAGTTTCTACTATTCTACCATCACTCGATTGTATGCAAAGTATAAAAAAAAGTAGTCGTTTTTAACAAATCCGGGAAGAATATTTTTTGCCAAATTTTGATTTCGTAAATTATAGCCTGTAATATTACCTTCACTCAACTGTATTAGTTGCATTACAAATACACTATAAACATCTTAATTACCCAGTCATGTGTTGTGTGCAAATACACATTATGGTGCAAATTGAAAAGCTTAAAATGGAGACACATTGGTGCATATTTTCAAATCAAGAAAGCAACATAGAGAAACAAAGACTTCCAAAGTTTACAAACTGCTTTCAAAATAATGTCCATGTATTTGAATTGGCATGAAATCTTTCTTTATTATGTTGCTTCCATGATTGTGCTGCTTATTACAGTACAGAACACAGAACACCCATACCAGTGACAACAGAGAACCATACTGCTGAAAATAGCAATAAAGGCTACAGGATACCGCTAAGAAAACACACACACACACAACATGTACATTTCCATTTCAGATACAGAATTATGAACTGAAAAAAAATACTTTTAATTGGAATAGTAATTGCAATTTATATTAACAAAGTGGTTCGATTTAATTAATGCTTTACGTAAATTGTTGCTTTATGTAAATACAGTCAGACACCCGTTATACCGGACACATACGTTTTTGTTAAAATCTGACCGGTAAGCGAAACAACCGGATCATCGCATCAAGCATTCATCGATTTTAGTATATATAGTAGGAAATCCGTATTGGTTAAAAGTAGACGGGTAAGCGGAGAAACCATGTTAACGGAGACTGTTATAACGGGGTCTGACTGTAGTTAACAATTCTGAATTGGAGCTAATATTCTATGATTTTCTATACGATCAAAAGGTAATAAATTTGGAAGAAATGATATAAATCACATTTCCAATTAAGAATGGACCAATTTAATTACTTGTTTTACAGATTTATTCAAATAATTTCTGGAGAATATTATATTTAGGCAAGAAAATAAATTATATATATTGGCAAAAACTTGCCCCATGTAATTTAACATGTTTTCCCCATAAATAGTTCTTTAGGTATATTTTATCCGACATGTCCCAAATTAGACACATTGTAGTCGAGACTTTTGAAAAATCAGCAGACAACAAATTTATTTTTCAGAACCCTAGCTTTTCTTCAATAATTAAACCAAAAAGACTTATCCGCACAAACATGTAATTAGATCAGTCCAATTTGGTATCAAGATGAACATGAAAGCATGTTAACTCCTAAACACCTACCTTGTTGACCTTGATATCCTTGCTGGCCTTGATATCCTCCTTGTTGATATCCTCCCTGCTGATAGGGTGCTGCTCCATAGCCCTGGCCATTGGACGAGAACCCAGGGGGTCCAGACTGGGGTCCTCCGGGGCCAGGTGGGAACTGGCTGCCCCCTCCTTGTCCCCCCCAGCCATCAGGACCAGGGCCTCCGGGCGGGCCTCCAAACTGGGGAGGTCCATGACCATGAGGTGGGCCTCCGTGAGGCGGACCTCCTCCACCCATCATGTGACCTGGGGGACCTCGCCCGCGACCTCGACCACCACCGCCGCCACCACCACCATCACGACCTTGCCGTGGCTCTGCCCTCTTGCACTCAACCTATTGAAGAAAAATACAAGGTGACCATTTGCGCAAATTGTGTTTAGAAATACACACAATTAATCTATTGTACAGTTCTATTTATGTTTTCTTAACATATCCGTTGTAAATACATGCAGGAAATGCCTTACTAAAGATGATGTGAAGATAGTTTGTTTTGATATACGTATATAAAATAACATAAAATCATGACGCAATGTCCAAAGGGCTACCTAAAACTGCCAACTCTTTCTATTTTACAGGTGTTTTTTTAACAGGTTTTAACTTTTTAGAATATATGAAAGCATATTGATATCTGCCATCACTGGTGCAATTTAGTATAGTGTCAACAAGCTGGGAGATGACATCCGTAATACTGTATAAAGACACCAACACAACACAGAAATAGTAGGGATAAGACATCATTAACAGAAAAGTATCCATTGTTATGCACTAATATTAACAAAAAGAAACGTATTCTGCTATATGTACTACTTGTACATGTTGTATAAGCATTAGAAAATGTAACACGTTGCTTGTATTATATCTAGAGTAAATCATGCATTAATATTGGATATATATGAATATGTCTAAGATAAATGAAAAGTAATTAATCATGCAAGATTTCCCACTATTGGATGCTGCCACCAGAAACTACGGATAACTGGAAACGGTGGAATACACATTATATGACTCAATATCAAGGGTAATTAGTATTAATAAAAGATATAAAAGAAATGTAAATTCTTCCCATTAATTAAGAATCTAATACCATAGATGAGTATTGGTAAAGTTACAAAGATATTAACCCTCAAAATGAGACAATGATGATAGATTTGCAATTTGAAGATTAAATGTAGGCTTTAACAAGGATCTTACTTAATGAAATGCATGGCATCCATTAGTCAATTATGTGGTATTGTTCAGCAAAACTCATGCACAACTGCAGTCCACAACATACTGCAGAGAGTTGCAAAGTTTGTACTAAAAATATACAGAGAGTGGACTAACAATCTATGTTCAACAACAGTGTAAACCATGGGAACGGTGAACAAACAGACTTGTTCCATGCAAGGAAAAGACTTTAGTTATTCTTAGGACTACAACGTGTACAGTCGGGACACATATGCATCTCAAAGAAGCCGACTGAAATATCACAAACATGTCCCCATCTACTTCATAGCAGGGACGGCTTATTGCAATCAATGTTATCCATATCAAACTTAGCATTACAGAAAGAGTTGGCAGTCTCATAAAGTTGGTCTTAATAGAGAAGACCGAAGCGATAATGAATTCTTCGACATGTAGCCCTCTTGACCAGCAAATACACCATGTATTTTGTCAGATTAATTTTTCAACTAAAACAAGCATGTGAACAAAACAATGGGTGTTATCAAAAAAACTAAGTAATGTCACCGCAGTATTAAAGTAAGAGGAAGAGATGTACTTGATAATCAATGTCCTGACCGCTCATTAACAACATAACCAAGTCGTAAATACAAACGGGCTTGTTAATTAATATAATCAAAGTACTACAAATAATAACCATAACACAATATTGTTTGTTCATGTACTGGAAATTAATACTATAGAATACTATGAATGATACTGTGTGCAGCAGACAAACCCATAAAGTTACAAAGAAGCTCACGTCTACTTATCACAACACTAATGGCAAGGTCTCAACAAAGCCAAGAGCTAGTACAAACTCCAAAAAACTAAGTTACTGGCACTTAAAGTAATTGTAATACCATTCATTCAGTTTATGCCAGTTTTACTAAATTTAACAAGCCACAACTTTTAGATGGTAACAGGCTATAAACATAATGGTAACAATGGAATAGAAACCATTTGTTAAACTAATTTTAAAATTGTAATTCATAAACACAGTGAGTATGCTGATTTTGTTTTGTTCTGCCAGATAACAGTAAGTATTTATAGCAAGCAGATGACTGTTCAAGGGTAAATAGTAAGACTAATTAAATTATTTTTGGTATCAAGAAATGTAATTTTCTAAAAATGAATAAACTATTTTCTACAATAACCTTCAGCTGTACAATTAACTATATCCCACATACAGTGGTAATAATGGGATGTAAAACAGTCGGGTATGGAATATCCACATTGTGTTGAAAAGACAACTAATGTCAAGTACATTACAGTATAAATGTATTGCCCGGTAAAATCAATGCTTTATAGAAATCATTACATTGACAAATAGTTAATACCAGCTGATAACTGAAGGAGCGTATACGATAACAACGAACAGATACTAATCTGCCATCATTTTTAACAAAAATGGTTATGAGTAAAAGTTAGAAGTCAAGAATATCAACGGAGCCAACTAAAACAAACTATAAAAATGTATGGATAATGGATAAGATAGATGATGTATACACTAAATCAAAACTAAAGTTTGGTTACCATATTATTATTACTATTCTACAAATTACAATAATGGGATATAAAAATGTGTAAAGCATGTCACTATAAATTCATCTCAAAAGGTCAGGACTGTCACACGTGATAAAATAGCACATCTCTTCCACTGATTTAATGTAATTAAGATTATGCTTATAAACAAAGCAAATTTAACTTCACACAATCCTATGTTGTGTTGTGTGTTTAATGCTACTATCATTATTTCTATTTTCAAACTAAGTGATGTCAACATTTGACAATACAATACTATAACACGCATAGCCATGAGGTTAGCTATGTTCATTAATATATTTAGTGCAACAGTTAAGTTTGTGTAAGTAAGAAATAACCTTCTTCCCGTCCACATTATGATACTGATCAGCACACACCAACTCAACGCTGTCTTCTGTCTCGAATGTCAAAAACCCAAAGCCTAGTTGACGATAACAGCAAAATAATAGTTAAATGACATCACAAGAGCATATATCTACAAAACATCTTGAATTCTTCGTACCTACAATAAAGCAAACTGTCATTAGAATGGACACAAGCATCTGATGACAAAAATGATATCATCTGTTCTGGTGAATGGATATTTTGGTAAATGGAATAACATTGCACTATCCGAACAAAACGGATTTGATATGATCAATGTCAATTGTGAATTTATCTGTAACAAACAATCGTGCCAAAAGTCCAGAACTCATTCATGATAGCAGTATCTTCAGATGCTCGTTCTCAATTGTGTTTCTTTCTGGAAATGTAGGAGTGGAAATTGTATTGGCTGATAGAACTGGACAGCTTATCCATTTGATGTGGCATGGCTGTAGGATAACGTTACATATTACGGTAAGTACTGTAAATCACAAAATAAATGCATCACTAATTTAATGCAACCTCTAGATTTTAGACATAAATGCAACACCAATCAAATGCGGCCATGTCTCAATGCATGTTTTTTCCAGATACATACTCTTGATGTGCAGCAATTAAATGCAACAATATGGCGTTTGGATTTTCGGATTATTATTCTGCTCGCATTAATTTCATGATTTACAGTAATCAGTTTTTCAGGATGGATATTCTTATACTACATGACTGAGAATCAAAATATAAAAATGCTTGTGATTTTGTATAGATATCGAGTGAACATATTGACATTCATATTTCTAAATGTCTTGTTTGTATAAATCTTTCCATAATACGGTAATATTTTCAAATCATTCCACTCAAACATTTCTAAAGAGGGAAACTCTAATATTTGCTTATATGAATGTGTAGACAAAATAACCGCAACATCATTACAAGCATTAAAAATGTAACAGAAATTTGATAAATTTGCAAATCATTTTGTGTACAATCCATATATGCAAGACAACAATCACAAATCATAAAAACAAGGCAAAGATGATTTTTTTAAACATCCTTTATTGACAAAAGAAACATACAAATTCAACCATTGGATTTTCCTTCTCAAGTCTTGTCATGATCAAGCTCTAGTATTTGCTGCACTTTGTACAAATTACTAAAACTAGAACCAGAACTGAATCAGATACTGTAATACTTCACCTAAAGACAAACTTCCATATTAGGGAAGTTATGATAATGATGCTGCACATACATTTGACTAAAAGTCAAAATCTTGAAACCAATAAGTCTATTACTTTATGAATAGCAACAGGTACCCATTAAATATTAAATTAACGGTAATGACAGTTTATTTTGCTCTAATATTACTAAAGGGCATAGTTTATTCTGCAGGTAATTTGAATGCATACAAATGCATACAAAATAATGTAAATAACACACACAAAATGTAATGTGTAATAATAGTATTGTAAATAATTGATTATGGAGTTTATAATAAAACCAATTCAGTTGTGTTTGTGTGCTAAGAGTACAGGCATATTTCCCATGAATATGGTGACAAATTAACCTTGTACATGTGGTGTGCGAAAATGTATATATACGTTAGCTAGGTGTGTACCAAATAACATGGGAAGCAAAGACTTCAGAGGAAGCAGAGCTATTAACATAGCATAAATAAACTAACTTGCAACTTAATAAATGTGTTTCCATTAATTATGCAATAATAATTCTGAATTAATTGGGTGTGAAAAACCTCTACAATCAGTGTATTCAGCAGGGTCCCTTTTAGAGAAGGCACTATAGTGCACAGAGACATACTTGCAATCAATAAACCTGACATGTTCTGCTTCCTCAGATGAAATGTTTACATTTACCAAACTTTTCTTCCAGAGCTAGTCCATGTGATACCCCATGTGAGATAGCCCTATTTAATATTAACAACTATCTACCAGCAACAGCACTACTTTATACATCTGCAAAATGGAAATATTGGTAGATCAGCAATCAAATGACTGTCAAATAACCATGAACAAACTAATATGGTAATCATGCAAAAAAAAAATGGCTCAAGATCCGTTTTCAAAATTACCTCCCAATGCTAAATTCAAGGTTTTGTTGTAAACATTTGTTATTTGTATCATTATTCAGGTTTTAAAGGCAAGTTTCTATCACTGCTCAAGACTTGATTCTGATGTTGTATTAGCAGTGTCGTAACATTCCTGATTTTGGCACAATATTGTTTAACACCAATTTCAACCATTTTACTTAAATGCTTCTAAAGGTTTTAAACTGTATTTGTGCCCAAATAGTTTAATAGTTTTAAAATAATACTTTTTTATATGTATATTTGCATACAAATTATATCGATTTCACTGCAAATGTGATGCCATGATTTGGTTCATGGACTTAAATATTTCGGCCATTTTTATGCAAGCTCGCTCATTTCTCCTGGCCCCAAGATTACGAAACTTTCCCGAAACTTTCATAGCCTACTCAGCCCAACGTACTCAGGCTATGACGTCACATGACATTTTATGAACAAAACCCTGAGTTGAGTATGGAGTATACTCAGGAAAGTTTCGTAATCTCAGGTCCTCGTAAGTATGGGAGAAAAACAACCCATCATTAGTCATGTTGGATAGAAAAAGTACATCCTCTCAGCAGTTGAAATTTCAACCAGGTAACGAAGCTTTGATGAGTACTTTTTCAATTCCACATTACTATAACTTATTTTGTATTGTTATGTTGTCAGTCAAGTAAATACAGTATAAGATATGTGAAATTGCCTCCCTAGAAGAAATAGCACCATAATTTTGGAAGATGTAGCTTTCAAGTTAAAATATGTACTTAAAAGCTATTCTCTTATCACAAATGATTGTACAATTTATTGAACAGATTTTGTGCTAAAGCTAGACGGTGCAAAGGAATCTTCATCAAATCTGAAAATAACTAAATATATTAGACATGCTAAAAACTGAATATATATATGTTCGTTGAAACAGAAAGATTGATATTGAATGATATTATATCAGAAAGGCATGGTAAATCTTGAAACAACAAAATGGTTACTTTCTACACTCAATATTGGTATCTACTATCCGTTAATAAAATATTAATATTTGCATAAGGATACCTTCAAATATATATTTCCAAAGTAACTAATTTTTGGATAAACTTCTAAATTCAATAATCTCTGTACAATATACAAGTGTAGTTCAGTTTGTGACGCGCTATATGTAATGTATTGTGATAAGACACCTCACTACAATGCCACACTCCAGTACAATATAACCAACAAGTGTATTTTGCATACGGTAGTACAACAAAGCAGCGCATTATTAAATGTACGCATAGTAGTGAGTGAGTGAATATGGAGTTTAATGTCTTCACATAGCATAGTATGTGAAATACTTCATAACAAAGTGATAAGAGGACAGTTTCCTTCAATGATACATCAACAACTAAAGTAATGTACTAAATATACAAACAGCATCACTGTACTATAAATTATGAGCACTAATTTTATGTATGTTTGTGCATGGTGAACCAATTGTGTTTTCAGGTTATAACACATTATTTGACACTTCTAATTAAATTAATAATCTAACTATAAATATCAATAAACTAATGGATTCAAATTTGTTTACATATAATTGATAGCCAGTAAACGGAATGTTATATCGCAAACATTCGTACAACGCTAATTTGATATTAGGTATATGTAAAGTTTAACCTGTAATAGTAATATCGCCACCTCATTTGACACAGGCATAGTTGATGAATAGTATCATATTCTGCCTGATATAACTCTGTTTAATAATATAGATGAACTTGAAGAAATTTATATTTTGTACTGACAAAATCACTTGAACTATGCAATGGTTAGCTTACCTCGAGAACGTCCCTTTTCTTGATCGTACATTATCGTCACATCGGACACCTAGAATTACAATACAAATTTGTGAAATATTTATCCTTTTTCCAACATACATAAGATTCGTAAATTACTGAATATACATTGTGAAAATTACAATTCTCATTAAACCAGCAACATACCACTCCAAATTGACTGAAGTAGCTCCTGAGTGTGTCTTCATTGGCCTCGTTGGGAATGCCACCTAGGAAGATCTTGTTGGAACGCATTGGGGGTCCTCCTCTATCACCACCTCCACCTCGACCGCCTCCAAATCCACCTCGACCTCCTCCAAATCCACCGCGACCTCCACCGCCGCCCTGATAGGAGAACACAAAGACAACAACGATAAATCAACAGTGGAACTATTAGAATTCAAGCATACACACAGACTGCCTATAAGTTCATGAAGAGAAATCAGATTAGAAGTGTCAAAACGGACTACCAAATTAGCTAGATGTACATTGTGCTGGAACTTACTCTTCCTCCGCCGCCGCCGCCTCCTCCTCCTCCACCACCACCTCCTCCTCCTCCAGGCCCTCCTCCAGATTTGGCATTGCATGGCTTGGCATCAACCTGATACACACAAACATACAAACTTTAAACACTGTGCCAACAAGGAAATCATAGACACACAAACTACAACTGTCCCAACAAGGAAATTCAACGTAAACTAGCAAACTCAAAATGCCAGCAAGGGTAACGTTTCTCGAAGCTCTCTTAGCCGCTAAGGGACCATAGCGCTCTCTTTGCCGATAGCTAATACATTGCTATGGTCCTTTAGCGGCTAAGAAAGCTTCGAGAAACGATACACGATGCATTAAAAAATACCCTGACCTAATTTTTAACTTATATTTTTTTCATTAATAATTCACTACTTCCATAGAAGAATTATATTTTGATTAACGCTTGAAAAAGCAGAAAAATGCAGAAACTCGCCATTCTGTTGTCAATGCTGTGTTTCTCTCCTAGCACAACTTCCAGGGAACTTGGGTCTTTAAATGTGACAAAGCCAAACCCTCGGGACTTTCCAGTCTGTGGATTTTTCATCACGACACTGTCAATAACTTCACCAAACGTAGCAAAATATTCCTTCAAAGCATCTGAAACAGGACAGTAAATTGAAACTATTTTCATCTCGAATGTATTCTAAGTATACTAGAAAATGTGTAATATTAAATACATAGTTATTTTGTACATTTTGAAAGATGATAATTTCTAAACATTAATAATAATATTCCATAAACATAACGGTAACTAATTTTAGATTTTAACATAAAAATAATAATTTCCCCTCTTACAATTATAAAAATATATTTGTGTATCAATGCCATTAGTAATTAAACACCTATTATTTGCAAGACTGAATGGGAAAAAATCAAATATTAAAAAAAACATAGAAAAACAAACCTGCATCTGTATTCCAGCTCAGGCCACCAATGAAGATCTTCCTGTAAACGACAAAATATGTGTAGTGAAAAACAATATATACACTCAAAGATAGTGTAAATAAATTATTGTGCTATTGAGGGGGGGTATGCATATTAAATTTGTCATTATCATTATCACTACCCAGCCATAAATAGGGCCAATGATTATTCTAGGGTTAGGGTTAGCGAATAGCGACCACAATAAAGCACCAACGCACTTTACTATTGAAGCGATGGTAACATTTCAGAACTTGGGAAATAAAACGAGTTTTGGTACTTTAGTCTGAAGCGGTCGTAATAGTATTAAACTTGTCCCGTAATAGTATCAACTTGGCCCATCAAATCACGCAGAGCTAGCAAAAATATGTATAACTTCGCGATGACTCAGGGATCAACGAGTCAAAGTAAATAGTAAAGTTTGCTCATGTTTGCACTAATTACTTGCACTACACACAATAGACGTAATATATAATATTAAAATAA
>JAUTBX010133197.1:0-34021 GCA_032361465.1 Lepetodrilus tevnianus | reverse complement strand
ATAATAAAAATGCAAAACCATTTCTGTTCAAATTTGTTTTAGGTTTAGTGGGTTTTGGGGCTATTTCTCCTGGCCTAATAGGCGCACGTAATAGTTTAAGATGCGCCCAAAATGCTGTCACGTGGTATATCTCTTGATAACTTTGGCTCGCTATAATGTAGCGGTATGAGTATGCGTATGAAGCATGCATTTGGCGCAATATACATGTTCACTATTAGTATTAGTACATACCAGAATGTCACGGTACACCGTCTTGTACTAGGTATCGTCTACAAGACGTGTAGCATGGACATTGAACGTTCTCTGTGATTGATAGGGGACCGGTATGTATAGACACAGTTCCATGTAATGTTATAAGCACAGCATCTCCTCTTCCATGGCCAAAACCAGTTGGAGGATCATGCCACGTTCTCCAGATCTTGTCTACCAATGCCTCGACGCCTTGGCATAGTTTACAACACAGCGGTGTCACTGCGGTTTACTGGAAAACATGTTGTGTGGAACATTATGGCAGCTAGCAAAAACATGAGAGTAATATGTCAAAAACGTAACGTTTTCGCAAACACAACAGCGCGTTATCGAGTGGATGTCATTGTTAAAAGTCGAGTTGTCGGTCTGGCTGGTTTTGAACATCAATCAATGAGACACTTAACCTTAGGAACACCTCACTGAAGGATGTGAACTGCCGCGTGGACCTTTCAACATTGCAGCAATCTAATTAGCAGAGTTTCCGTCAAAGGTAATGGTCACTTTCATACCTCAAGATGACCGCGACGTAAGTTCAAAGTCGCGCCGGACTAATGGAAAACGGGATATGCGCTAACTAATCAGTTTTGGTGGAGGGATTATTCAAGATTGCAAATAATGCTCTGGGGACAACGAGTGGCGAGTTGATAGCAACAACGTATGTTGGCCTGGGCATGATTAGTATTGTTGTCTGAATTAATGTTATACTGCTTTATATGCCGTAGTATTCCTTTACATTGTTGTTGTAGTTATTAGTATTACTATTATTATTGTGGTCATCATTATTGCTGTTGCTATTATCATCATCATCATCATCATCATCATCATCATCATCATCATCATCATCATCATCATCATCATTAGTAGTAGTAGGAGTAGTAGTAGTAGTAGTAGTAGTAGTAGTAGTAGTAAAGTAATATCATTATTTACATCAATAGTAGTAGTAGAAGCAGCAGCAACATTATTGTTGGTAGTAATAGTATTATTATTATTATTATTAGTAGTAGTAGCAGTAGTAGTAGCAGTAGTCGTCATGAATCTGAATGACAAGGTCACGTACACTCTTCCCAAGTGTCTGTACATGTCTGTGATATACTAGTACCTCATGGGTTCGTTTTCGAAGAACGTTACACAATCAATGTAAATCCGTTTTAAGCAACTGCTTCAAATTACCATAACTGCCGGTGTAGATACTGGGCAGCTTGGACATTGTTTAACGTTGGTGTCTGTACATGTGGATTCCGAACATGAGCAATCAGTAATAACGTGCTAATGCTCAGTGTTATGCACCCTCTACTTTCAATAATGAGCATCGAGGTTTAATCTCTGGTACAGTGGGCGGAGAGTTAGTAGTTAACGGGAAGCAACGAGCAATAACTGTTGGGGGAGGTGTCTAATCGATATGTTTAACTTCCCCCAGCTAGTCATTACATTAGTGGAATGTCCAGCGACCATAAAGTGGCCAGCATTGAGTTCAACCAGTGACCTGGGGGTCTTCTTGAATACACATACCAGAAGTGCAAGCGTAATCTCAAATCTGTGACATGTCTGACCATTCCCGCCATCGAAGACCTAGATAGTTGATTACCCCCCTTTTTATGTCTTTGAAGTCTTTGTGTAAATACTATGTTTCAGTCAGATTGCGTATTGGTATAGGATAGCCCGCGTGCTTATGCTGTCTGATAGGTATGTCCATTAGACTAATGCGAGATAATGTCACACTCTTGTCTTCAGAAGTGGTAGACACTTCAGAAGTTCAGATCCTCGAGGTTCTTGAAGTACAAATCGCGGATGTTTCTGATTTATCAGTGCAAAACTGACATTCTGGAATATAGGTCATAGCAATGAAGCATAAACAGTACAATCTCACCTCAATGTAACCTCTTCTACTATTAATCACCACTATTTGAATCGTTTTATCATATATAGATTTCCGAAATTCCAGAAGTATTTGAAGCGAAACATTATAAAAATTGGGCTCAGAATCGTCGCTCGTAAATTGTCTGCTTCCTCCCGTCCCTGTCAGATTCAATCTCGGACATTTTTCTTCACCGACAACGGAGAAGCAGGAACAGAATACATCTCGTGATGATGCAACGCGATGTCTAATGAAAAGCATTCCCTTTATCTCGAATAGTTTCTCAACGAATACTTCTGCGGGCAATCACCACTACCGTATGGTCATTGCGCATAGCCATAAATTCCCCAGCATTTGACATAGCTCAATAACCGAAATTATTTTTGACACCCTCATGCTCCAGCAGTTCTATAATCCCATTAACAGCATGGTGCCAATCTGAGCCCGTGTTAGCCATGGCATAACTCGCAGACTGTATTACGCCAGTTAATGCGATGACATCGTTAATTTATGCGTGAATGATCGCGAACTATACGTCAATGCTAAACGGGTCACCAATCGTCATATTTCAAGTCGTCAATGGATGTAATTGAAAGCGTCGATTTATAACGAGTTGGGCATTAAGTTGCTGTATATCAACCTAAATGCGTAGCAGGTTAGAAGTAAGTTACAGTGAACGCAACAAACAAATGGAAACAATAAAATAAGTCACGGCATACAGTATACCAGCGCCCTCGTGTACTAAACGACGTACTGATCCAACATTACAGGGGTTTCGCAACACTACGGTTACCATTACGGATACGGTTAGGTCATCATTTTCTTCGTAGTATATGACGTCAGAGACTCGCCCGACGTATAGAGGGTATTCGAAACCACGTTCTCGAGTCGTTCTCGAGTTACCCGAGAACGTGTTCTCGTATTCTCGGTTACGAATGCTGGGGAGTGAACATCTCGTTCACGAACGGTGTTCGCGTGTAGGTTTTCGATGTTCGAAACTCCATTCTCGTGTCGTGTAAACTCGAGAACGGGATTGCGAATACGCCCGTAGTTTCCAGTTTCTGTAGTCCGGGTTCCACGGGACGGTCAGAAACGGGAAACTACACGTCGGGCTAGTCTCTGACGTCACATACTAAGAACACACTGATGACCTAACCTAACCGTAATGGTAACCGTAGTGTTACAAAACCTCTCTAATATCCATACACCACACCATTGGTAAGGTTGGAGCTATACTGATGGTTTGTACAAGAGAGCAAAGCTGCTAAGCTAAATGTCTGTACTACGAGCACAACGTATGCATGCGCTACTTCTAGGATGAGTGTGGGTAACACATCTACAGTTGTGGAGCCGTTCCCGTTGGCGATACGTTTATTCATTCCTTTTGTTTACGCCACACGCATGTATACTGAACCCGCATGTTCGATATCAAATAAGCCAAGGCGCAAGTCTCTTCAAGTGAAACACGTGATTTATGACAAATATAGGTGCACATATGTGCTAACTCGTTTTGCAACTGTTGCATGAGGGTGCCCTGATGCTAAAACTATAAAACATCTCAAAATCGATGACATGAAGGAAATATAGTAAACGTCGTGTAGTCAGTGTCTTCCCTTAAGCCCAGAAGCTTGCACCAACGGGCTCAGCTAATTCCGTGTCTCCCAAAGCGCAATCCATACACAGTTATTAACTTCTGTTCCATTTTAAAATATTGCTGGTATCAATATGCGACCATATGCAGGGAGGTCAAGGCAAATTGGACTACGTATGTGACCTGCACACTCCTGGCATTCGACCTGAACATTCCCTCTGCCAATAACCCTGTCAGTGTCAGTGTAGCACTCTCAAGCACTGTTATTTGTATTGTATGATATTCTGCCCATAGAACCATCGAGTTATTCTATTAAAAATATCTGCCCCTTCTGGAGTGGGATGCATGGGATGAAACGGCCTCCATGCTGGCTTTCTGGGGGGTATTTAATGAAAATGGTTTGAGTGTCGGAATATGCTGCGATATTGAAGGTTTGATGTCATGGTCTTTGAGTCCGGATAATACGGGTCTGGATTAATTTTCGGAAGCAAGGTTTTAGTTTGGTGTCTAATACATTAACATTGGCTGTCCAATTAATAAAACTGTCTCTCAGTGGCTGTCATGTTAAACACTTTAATTTCGGACTAGCCAGTGTGACGTGTTGCTGGAGGAATAAACAATAACACACTATTGGATAGTGTAACACATATTTGCACTGGTATCAAGACAGTGTGTATTATCATTGAACGACTTCTAACATTATCTTGCAAATATATCTGGCAATGCCTATATATACACCCTAGTACAACTTAATTACCTGCATTAATTAATTAATTTCATGAATGCAATTGAGGTATACAAGTCATGTAATACTAGATGAATTTCGTTGTGGTATTGTATATATTGCTAGTTATTTCATAGTTGTTGTTTGTTCTTCTATTAATTACTCGTTTCATATCCAAAGTTAATTCGTGTATTGAAATAACAACTGTTCTCGTTCAGGAATGCTAGTTGGTGTCAACATACTATTATATTAAAATTACTGTATACATTATCGCGATTGAACGTGTTAATTACCGTAAACCAATGTTCCATAAGCACATAGTGGTATGCAGCTAAAGTTAATCAGACACATATATTACAATGATACACCTGTTTACACGGACATTCCAGCTATCTGTTGAATTACCGTACGCATGTATACAGCTATCTGTTGAATGACCGTACGCATTTATAATCAAATCAAAGCAGATATCGATTAGGAACCAATCGTAATAAATTCATCCAATCTGTTCAATCGCAATTCGAACACAAAGGACCAACCTAATGGCTGACCCGTGTATAACCCTAGTGGCATAAAGGTTTCTAGAATTCACAGCCGTATTTCATTTCTGAAGTTCCGCATTGCCAAGTCGTCAACACGATTGTTAAAAGGTTCTTCCTTCTTATGTCGCATCCAATTATTGTATATCTGTTGATGCGATAAATTTGTATCAACAACTGGCCGTTCAAATGATATTAATTATGATGTCAATTATACTGACGCTGACTCACAGTTCAACTTTATATGGGAGCGTATTTGGAGAACCAGACATGCGTCATACAACATGCCAGCTATAGGAACCTAGGACTGGTGTTTTTACCTGTGCCTATACTACGACTATGGTGGTGCTCCATTGACTCGCCACAACAAGCCTTAATGTCCAGGACATGAATGGACTACGGTACAACTGTGACCAGGACGTGTCCAATGTATCCAGGCTGAAGAGGTGGTGCAGCCAGTTCAGCAGCAATGTATGACGTCATAGACACAAACTACAACAGTATTTGCCTCGGTCCTCTACTTCCTGTGAATGGACTACACGGCCTGTTCCATTAACGTCTGTCCAGAATGTGTCTCTTGGACTGTGAATGGAACATCACCCTAGCTAGTTTATGATGTGTTGAGCTAGTACGTGTGCCGACACTTTGGTACATGGCCACACGATTACACAGTGCGATATTTCGTTTGCTTGTCCTCGTGTGTGCCCATCATTAAGACATCACAACATCACACTGAAATACCAGTGACAGCGAGGATTTGAGGGTCTTCACATTCACTTCAATGTCTTTGATATTATCGATTCATCAAACACATTTTAGATAATTATATTAATTTCCGTAGAATAAAACTCAAGCCGCTAATTGTCTTTATAGGAATCATTTAAGATCAACTTCAAGTGATTCATCTCTGAGCCAACAATTCTTGAACGGAAATGAAGCGTCGATGGTTGTAATTACCGCAGTACCAATTTTCGACACTTCCTGGCATAAAATGGCCAACTTTCTAGGCTTTGTGAATGCAATGGATTGGAACAGTGGCGATGGGATTTGCATTGTGCTCCATTTGTCTCGTAAATAAACACAGAATATTGATTCATTTTCCACGCCTTGGTATCTTAGTAAGAGTAGGCCTACTAGTACAATGTGGATCCATGCCTTTCATTTGTAAAGCATGCCTGTGTTCGTTGGCGTTTTATCTTAACATTGCAGATGGCTCATTATAACGATTACCCGGAGAAACCATTGCAACCACGTACAGTTGGTCAGCTTGTAAAATAATGTCACCGATATTTTTAAATGCTAAATATAAACCATCACAACGCTTAATGGTATGCAATTATGCCGTGATATTCCACATACGACCACGAATTGATTGCAACTAGTGATATTTAGGTAACAGGTGCGGTGTACACTATCGCTCTGGATCTTGATTTGTCAACATATATATTTGGTTAAAACAAATAAAAATAATAATTGAATGATCTGCGATAGTAGTGGCCTAGCAGGGAACCACACTGAAGTGGAAGCCACTAGTTTGCTGTACGGAATACCTGCACATACAATATGTTCCATGGAATTGCAGCTGTAATGAAAGCAGTTTATGTTTAATTAGCAGTACATTTCTCACAATTACTGATTTATACCGTACATATATGTTACATGTAGATTATGCGGCCATTCCACCATTCTCGTTGACATAAATAACATGAAGGGGATGACGACTACATACGTTAAACAGTCAAATATACCAACCAATATACATACGCACCATTACAAAATTTAACATAATTATTGGCTGTCAGTTGGTAAAATTACATTTGGTTTTGACATACGTGTATTCAAAAGAACATGTATTATACTTGGTAATCACGTTATAACTACTATTTAAATACATTCAAGATATACTTTTATTCAAAAGAAAAATAATTATACTTGGTAATCACGTTGCAAATACTATTTAAATCAGCTCACGATATAAACGAGCGGCCACTATATATAGATACAATCAGCATTTATTGTTTAATAAATCCCGTCGATGAATCACTAGTCATGATGTTCCTAGGTACCTTGACTCTCACATGTGTAATACACCGCTCTATCTATGGCGAACAATAAGCAAGCTCCAAGGACGCCTACAGCAGTGTCCAAAATCACCGCTAAGCTTTCTACAGCTTCGCCTACAGTCCGGCATTGCTAGCATTTAACTTGTTAAATGTAATATTGCCTGTGCTGCCTTCTCTACAGCAGCACCGCCGTGCTATTACTATTCAGCTGCAATCCAGCAATCTCACTCCCACATAGAAACGTAACACGTCGCTACATCGGGAACACTTTGGTATCGGAGCAGTGACAATATAAGCAGAGCAGGCAGCATACACCATTTTCTAGCACCATTGAGTGTCACCGAGTTAAGCACGTGACAATCACTCAGAATGACGAATCCGAGTCGCCAGTGGGCAGCGTGGACATCGCGGATAGTGTGGACATCGTGGACAGCGCTCATCGCTCTTGTAGTCTCCTCTGTACCAGAACTCCAATAAACAGTAGTCACTGGCCGGAGATATTCCTTCTTCTGGATGGAGCACGGCTCCGCAACGCCTCCACTGCGGGACTCGCATTGATCGGTATGAAGCCTGCACTTCCATCTATACACTTCCATCTCCTTCATCTCCGATAAAAAGGAATACTTTCAAATAGAGCATACCCGTTCACTAAGTAATTGCGGGAATCAACTTTAGCGAAATAGAATGGTTGGCCACAGCCATAATGTGTCATTGCGTTGACTGTGTAATTGAAAAACCCCTGCCTGCGTTATGGACTCGCCTACTCTCTGGAACCAACGTCTCGCGCGAGTAACTTAGATCAGTCGCAAAGTTGGTTCCGACTCGAAAAGGTTGTTATTGGGAGGTATGGCATTAACACATGTGCGGCATGATCGGCAGCATAATGTGTTGTGTGACGATTGTGTCTTGTCGCGAAAACAGAGAAATCAGCATCGCAGAAAATTGACGTAATTAATGTCATTATTAAAGTGCTACCCTCGTGGCATCGTTGGTAGCGACACGAAAGGACACCGGAATTGTAGTTTATATTCTTCATATATAGTGTTTAAGGAAAGGTGCTTTCGCATACAGGAATTGGCCCTATGGATTAACTCATTTGTGCTTCTACCCATGGATACTCGGAGCGGCATATAAGCATCCAATGCAAAATGGAATTACACTTTGATGTCTTACTGCTTTTAATATGCCTGTTGGAATATATTACAGGTAAGAATGACAATCCCAGTGCTAACTCACTTATTCGGAATAGTACGTGACATTAACAGTTCAGAAACATATTTTCAATATTTGGATTGTATTATTAATTAGTGTCTGGAATATTATGTAAATGATATCCCAATAATAGAGATAATTACATTGATATTGCAAAAATACCAGACAGAGGGCAATGCACGTGAACATCTGTTTCATTTCCACCTGAGGCATGAAATTTCATCCAAACGTCACTACAAAGAACACAATCAGTTGTATTGACAAGCGGCTGCTCAGTATGCATATACGTTGTTTTTTATTAACGTGAATATATATGTAAATACCTTCGTAACGACATACTGCACTGGGCATATGCCATTGCTTACACTTACGGCAATTTCCATATCTGCGTTCGCGATTGCCCTATTGCCACTCCTGCCATCACCTGAACGAGGACATGCTACGGAGGGCATGCACGCATGAATTAACCATGGAAACCCAAATTGCCTTATCTGTCTGCTGGGTTCTTGTCACGCTGACAATTGCTTAAGCGTTACCTGACCAGAAAATGTGTTATCGAATCAGGATTCCATTACACAACAGCAAGATATCCCTATTTAACATAGTCGTAGATTGAGAGAAAATACGTGTTCACGATTAGTTTCTCTATTGACCGAGTGGTGTCCGACTTTCACTTGCGGTTACCAAGTTATCCAATTAAGGTATTCTCCAAAGAAATTAGCAGCATAATGCATAATATATAATGTTTTGTATGTGGCTCGTACGTACGAAGTATTAACTTATCGCCAGGTTAACGTATTTAACTAGCAACTTGTGAGGTGGTAGGCTAGGGTTTGACTTTATGGACTGGGTGGAGATGGTTTTTGATAGTGTTATCCCCTTGTATACCTAAAGGGTGGTAACACTACTTTCAGTGGGATTCATGCTGTCAACTACGGATTACGATGTGTCGTAATAGATACGAACATAATCGTTTTTCGTGGTAAGGGTGTCATCGTGTATTTGCTTTACGTACGATAACACACTTCTTTTCGACCGTTTGCCCTTTAAGGTATAAGTCCCTTTCCTTTGAACAATGCATTCACATGACGTCCTCTTTGTAGCCGTGGTTGATGACAGCCTTCAAGACGTCACGTAAATGACTCAAATATGTACTTCTTATAGCACACCCGTGTCTATCAGTTCCTCCTTAGGGAAACAGCCTATGCATACAGCCGAGAAAAAGCTTACAGCCTCAACGTGATTAATCTTTCAATGTGGGTGCAACATGTAGGTCCCTCTGGTGCCATTGCATGACATTGTAGCCATGCTCCAAAACAAGGCTTGACGTTAGCTAGATATCATCCCGTTCGCGCATTGAAGGTTCATCAAAGTGTATGCAATACATGGGTGTTTTGTGAAACTAGGGTCTATGTATTGATAGTTTGCGCACAGAGTGTAATCCCAATGTTCTCCAGGTGGATTTCCTTGCTGACATAAACGTGTACAGTGTAATATTATTAGGATGACTGTCAGTACAGAGACATAATCCCAAGACGCGGTGTGTCACGCACGAACCCAATACATCAGTTCCACGATATAATGCCGATGTACACGTTACCGTGTCAGCCATGTCCGATGTATATATGTTACAATGATATATAACTTAGATTTGTATGTTGCAGCGAGAGCTAATGTCAATGTGTATGTTACAGTGATAGCTAATTCCGATGTGTATGTTACAATGATAGCTAATTCCGATGTGTATGTTACAATGATATCTAACTTAGATGTGTATGTCGCAGCGAGAGCTAATGTCAATGTGTATGCTACAGTGATAGCTAATTCCGATGTGTATGTTACAATGATATCTAACGTGGATGTGTATGTTGCAGCGAGAGCTAATGTCAATGTGTGTGTTACAGTGATAGCTAATTCCGATGTGTATGTTACACTGATAGCTAATGTCAATGTGTATGTTACAATGATAGCTAATTCCGATGTGTGTGTTACAATGATAGATAATGCCAATGTGTATGTTACAGTGACAAATAACGCCGATGTGTGTGTTACAGTGAGAGCTAATGTCAATGCGTATGTTACAGTGAAAGCTAATTTCGAAGTGTATGTTGTACAGTATGACAACGTAACACTTGTAGTTCAACTAGAAACTATCGACATCCTGTAGCATTTGGTTTCTATGACAGAAGACGTTTCGAAATATAAATGAATGACATTACCACTCGAATTACGAGCTAAGAAGAGTGAAGGATTTGAAGCTTTTTGAGGTCAGGAACTCGATAGCCCTAATGGTGAAAGCTCATTTGGAAAGTGATTTAATTAACACACGAGCTGTTACGTTTAATGATGAGCGCGATGAAATGACAGTGCAACCGATTACACCAAGTGTATTCAGCAAGGTGAGCTAGTACACTACTCATCCAACAATGCAATCACAACTGTAACCTAGAGTGCCAACTTGTGCCGGGCCATGGTGTTTAATACGCCATAGTCCTATATCTACAATAGCTGTGTATTAGCACAATCAACACGTAATCGATATAATATGCGCAACACTTATTCTACAGTAATCAATTCAATTATTTACGTGCTAATAAATAATCGATTTGTTCTCATAGTCGAGACAGCCCGAACATTATGCTGATACACCATCGCCAGGTCATGTGTGCGGGCACACGACAGCATGGTCGTGACTCCAGACACGTGACGACAGCCGTGATTATTACGATCATCACGGGCTGCAACGTGGCCGTGTAAAATATGCCCGTTAATTATCCACCACAGACAATGCGTTGCAGATATAGCCTGTGCTTAATTCACATGATAGTGGGCCATATTAGCATGAATACAGCATGGGATGTGGCTTACATATTGAATAGTTGGGTAAAGTACAGATTTGTGAACATTTTAATAATACTAATATATAATATCGTATAATTAAATAAAACGGCATCTAAACTATCACATAGACGATGAAATACCAACATCTTCTGGAGTAGTCATAACTTAACGTTATAAATCTGTAATAACAGTTCCTGTATTTAATACGCCACTGTAGCATTATTATTATTACATTATTATTATTTCAATTTCCGAAACGTGACATTTCCTTGCGTTCATTCTTGGTTAATACGTCTTTGATATAGCTTGTATAGAGCGCCAATATCTTCCAACATATGCAGAATGGTTCTTTAACAGGACATCAGAATAGTGGTGTATTAGTTAATTGATTAGGCGTCAAGGCATACATAAGTGTATCACTCTACAGAATTCAATAAATATAACATGTAGTAGGTCCATACAATGCATGATTAAATGTATTACTCAACCTTTGAAACTTATGTCCTTTGCCTACGTAGCATCCATCATTTTGATGGTAAATATACAATGACGATTTGTTTCAGAACATGCCTCCAAATAAGATATAGGGGGTAGTTTGTGTTTAAGTGCCAGGATCGGCCTTCCTTATATATTGCCCTCTATTGAGTGGCATAATACTTTAAGGAGTCGACAATGTCGTAAACACTGTCAACATTGTTTTTTCTAAATGTATAGAGTTCATCACCAACGTCCCTAACGTGAAGTATAAACATAATACTGCATCCGGACATATACGCACTTACCCCAGGTTTTCTGAGATGTATAATATATCTATATATCAAGCAGTACTATTCGGTTGAATGTGTTTGAAAGAAAATGAATTTCCGAAACGTGACGTTTCCTTGCGTTCATTCTTGGTTAATTGCGCCATTACTTTGATTAATATTAAACCGTCCAGTTAATTGAACTGACGCATTTGGATTTGGGATAGTTTATCACACGGAAAATCAATTTCAAGGTGATAGAATCTAGCTTGCATCCAAATATCCTCGAATTCGATCGCTGTTAATCACGCTCGGACCAACACGTCGGGGTATCGTTCACGTGTACTCTACACGTGTTTCCCGCCGCTTTATCTCAGAATCATGTGAATGCTTCCCTAAATTGTTTGCCTTGTCACCCGCTTAACAAAGAAAACCAGTTAAAGAAAAATAGAATTCCATAATTAAATTCGAGTTGATTTATTATGTATGCCACCGCCGTTACGAACGAGGCCAGTGCGGTATTCACCAAGGAAGGTAAAAGCTACCAACGTTAAGCAATATTATCTGCAAGTGATGTCCCAGTACGGATGTAAATGCCTCATGTACGTATACACTATCTATTGATACGTGTGTAGCTTTTCCTTTTCACAAACTGTGAGTCTGTATCGAAATGTCATTAACATCCGAAAAACATCGAGTCTTTGCCTTCAGACGATACATCGAAAGTACCGTATCCCCAAGAGGATAAGATTTCCCTTTAGCATTCATATCATGTCGATAAGCGGGCATTTATCCGTATCACGTGGCAACTTTAACTTGTATTTGATGACAATGTCAATCTTTCTGATGTGCGTCTTGTCGATGCACATCAATACCGTATAGTAATTCAGTTTTTAAGAATGTTTCCAATGTGAATGAGTTAATCATATTCCACTCTTCGTCCATTCTGACATGTCGTGATGAAGGTTCATGGCGATTGCATGTACATGCTTGGACAACACACACCTATAGTATCTGTCCATGCTCAGTACGTCCAGTGTCAGTGTCTATCTATAGACTATACCAACAGCAGCATTTCTCAGAACTGTGTATTAGTGTAAATATAACACACGTTTTAGTAATGCCAACGCAGAACAGAACAGGCCGCGATTTACCCATTGACTATGATGTAACTTGAGTACAATCTCAAACCAAGCTGGTATTTTACTCAAGCTACAGCACTGAGTCAATGAGATATATTTCACCGTATAGCAAAATCTCAAACTCAACTCGGGGCCTGGGCATCGTGTCTCGAAGCTCTCATATCCACTATTATACCATAGCGCTCTGGTAAGTGCACGATCACCAAGTATATCCATACCTCTACGAGAGTCCTTATGGTAGCGTAGTAGACATGCGAGCTTCGAGAAGCGATACCCAGATCTTAATTGCATTTCTCAAATATCAGACATGATGACTTCGAAAGGCATATAGCATGCATGACACTATGCATACACAAACCTAAACATGCGTCCGTCAATACCCACCCAGGGAATACAATCAGCTGACAACGGTCTGTCCGGTGTCGCGGGGCGTTTGTATTTCCGGTATGCTAAGGCTGGGTTAATGACAAGCCAATGTTGCATAATATGCCGAGGGGGGTCAAATTCGAGTAGTAATTGGAACTATATCTGGACCAAATTAGTACGAAACGCCTTTCCGACGTGGATGTGACAGTTCGTTAGGCAGTGTTAGCAAACACTCCCTTTGTTTCTGTATACTCCATGTAAACATGCGCTATATGCAGTACATGCCCTCGAGATCACGAACGTTACTGTGTACGATTTCATTATCAAGCTCAATATTTTTATGGGGATTTGTGAACAAAACTTTGAGTTGAACATAAATAGAGTAATCAATCTCATAGCCAGATGTTGATACTAGAATAAGATAATTGGTATTGCATAGCCATATTATAGTTGTATGTTACATAACACACACACACACATACACACGCACACACACACACACACACACACACACACACACAAACACACACACACACACACACACACGCATACACACACACACACACACACACGCACACATGCACTCTCAATGGTACTCGCTCACACGTCATCATGCAATGGTAAACTAGTACCGCATTAGGTGTTGAACTTGTTCACTCACACGCAATTAGGAAAACGTACGACTTGTAGTGCACTGCATTGTAAGTATTTACCTAACTTATAATGCTAGCTTTTAACAAGTCCTGTATTGTCATATATGAACATCTTGAATTGTAATATAACTTCCTAGAAATTGTTGTATTACGTTGTTCAAGCTAAACTGTTGAATTGACCTGAATTATAATAACATCATTTGATGAGAATCGTAATCATGTACATAACAACTCGAATTGCAAAATATACGTATTTCTAAAAATGAGTGCTTTCTGAAAGGAGAACTTTATTTCGGGAGCAATGTCAATGTGCTCTGCGTCATTTTGGTCACTGTTTACTTCACATCGTTGTCTGTGCGAGCTATCTCGGTAAATGTTGACTGTTTCTCCACATTTTACTATTTTCAAACTGTTAAAAATATGCTGATAGTGTATATTTCAATCCATGGCAGGTAGTGCAATGTTGGTAGCATATTGGCACCAATGTCTTAGCACACAAACCTCAGTCTGAAGAGCATAGCACAGCTTGTCATGCATCAGTACCAAACCGCATCGTGACGACGTGGTACATACTTTCAGTCATCTATCAATCAAGTCTTCTATGAACACTGCTCATTCATTCTTCCCATATAGTCAATGAACAAAAATAAAAGCAGCGTTATACCAGTCATGTTGTTTTCACAGACTAGGAAATGAAACGTGTATTCGTCGGACGCCAAGACAAATAGAAATAATGATCGATAAGTATGAACCCACAGACGAGCTGTTAATTGCGCATGATAGACTAATAATTCGTGTCATGTGTTCCATTGGAACGGTGGATGAGAATACAGCCCTATGTTGTTACTATATATAATGAACAAGAACAGTATTTCAGGAGAACGTCTTGGTTTGCTTACACATCCCACACACCGATGTATAGATATTTTGTTTACTTTATTTGATGTTTATTATCGTGTGGACTTGCACATACATGAACGTTTGGGCAAGTGCAGGCAAACCTGAACAGTTTGTTTGACATATGCTTCTGAGACAACACTCCTTCCCATCTGGTGATGTATCCTAACTGACATACATCAATGCCTCGCAGAAACAGATTAACGTTAATGGCTAGCTTCCGTATGTTTAAAATCCATGGTTCCTACTTTGTTTAGCAGTGACGTTAGCAAAAAACATTGATACGAGTAATAAGATATATCCGCATTGATACTTTCAATATCCACTTCCGAGGCAGTGGCGTTAGTTTAAACACTGACGCGAGTAATACGATATGTTCGTATTTATACACTTTGCAAGTCACTACTTTATAGTCGATTTGAACATGTTAGTGAAAGTACGCTACACACATGTTAATGCTGATCCTTGTTATTTAAAGCCATGCTTACTATAACATGCATAGGGCATAGGATGTAGAGCTACAGTGCAACACAACATGCAATTAGAATACACCACTAGAACATATGTAGCAAGGAGGACCCGGCGGAATACACATAATTATGTCCTAGAGAATGTCTTCCATAACCTGTAGTTACACATATTTTTTCATCAAATGCCAATAAGACACGTCCACTGTATAAACACAAGTTAACGGAGTTATTTATATGGACAAACTAAATCACCGTAAATAATCAAAGTGCGATGAATGACATAAACTAACAATCGATGTGTACCAAATAGTGTTGTGAGGGCTGACTTGGAACATTCGCCGATAATTCACTTGCATCAATGCAGAATCGTTTGAACCTCGATCAAGCTCTTTATCCATCGAGCCCATTAGGTATGGACTGTTCACGTAGAATGGACCTAGCAGTCCAAGGCAGTGTTTGTCGTGTTTCGTTTCGCACGGATTCTGCTGCCCTTCAACAACCAATGAGTGCTAAACCGTGTTTCATGCTTGGATATTGAACCAGATTTCCATTGTCATCGAGCCAATTATTTCGAATTTTAGTACCGAAAAAAATATAATTCCAAAGTTAATCAATCAGTGTTCTCGGTTATATGCCATTGTTCGCACTATGGGTACATTGACTGTAACCATTCGCCATTGTATCGTTATAATTACATTATGTCAACCTAAGCAAACATTATTCCTCCGTAGTTTTCGGTTGCATTGCATCAACCTGGATACATTTCAGACGTATAGAAACCATCGTAAAACACGAATCCGCATTGAATTACAGACATAACAGCCGTATTGTGCGTTGGTTTTATGACTTTTACTATGCACTGTAATGTGAATTCTACCTTGCAATACGATTAAGATATTTTCTAGAAGTTGATGCAAGGCTATTATCACCCATTGAAGTACATGTGGAGAATACTAATGTTCGCTGGACTACAGTAGTGTGATCATGTTCACATCACAATATGTACATGCACGTACAACAACCCAACTAATGTGTCAGTTATACATGTATACAGATGTAAGATAAACACATCGTGGCCTACTTCGGGCGGTTTCTCGAGGACCTAGAGCAATGCTAGAGTTTAGTTTAAACATATTTTATTGACCAAAAATGTCACGAGATTGGATAACAGCGATATGCTTACGATATGCTAGAGTTCGCGCGAAGTGGCGAACGCATTGCTAGATTGACGTCGTGAGCGTGCCATATGATGATCCAAGAAGTACGAACACTTTCTAGCAACAAATAGACATGCGCAATGACACTTCGGGGCTAAACTAGCGTAACCGCTCGAAATAGGCCAATGTCGGAGGACTATGCTAACTGCCTTTAAACTAAGACAGTGGTCAATGGAAGTAGAACAATAGTATATTAATAGGTAGACATCCACCACACACACACACACTACTGGACATACGGCATTAACAAGTTAGTAAGATATATACCGTACTTAGTACTAATCACAATAAGCAAACCGATACGAAGGACCCATTTATTGCTGTTTTGTGGAAAGTAGCGGTGGAATATTTTGCTTTTGCTAATTAAGACCATTTGGCATTGATTTCCTTTCATTGTGGATGATATATTGCCCACTTGGATAATATGCCTGTATCCACTATTGTCGTTATTATATCCCATCAGTTAGCTGAATTCAATTATCAGTTTGAACAAACACTACTTCTACTAGACGAGTATGCTAAACATAACTACTTCTACATTAAAATGTACAGACACAACTCCACAAGAATGACATAAACACTGAGTTGTCCTTAATGTAATACAGACCGACGGATCGAAACTATCGAAATTCTAATTCAGGTAGTCAATATATAATTGTATACTCAATAAACTTGTCAAACCCAGACAGATTCGCGGCGAGAATGAAAAGTTAACTTTTAACTATTTCGTCTCGACTTTCTCTGAGGAGTACAAATCGATACCAAGTAGTTATTTACTTGTGTGAACCGGTAACTGTGTGGGCCATGAACAATGAGTAATGTGTCTCCGCCAAGATCCTAGTTTAATGAAGTATTGGTTGAATTGTGAAATTAGCACTATAGGAGTTCGAGTCCTTTCTGATATCATGGGAACGGAGACGATAAGACTAAGCCAGTATTTGATCCGTATTGATCTCCCAAAACTCTGTCTCCCCGTATGCATGTCCTTTGTATGCTTGTGAGGAGACGCTAGTATCAAACACCGACAACCGTGTTCAATAAGTCCATTACTTAAATTAGAATGTTAAGAAGTTTGACATGCTACGTAATGCGTTTCGATATGCGCTGCATGGGCATTTCATTGTTCGTTCATTTGTCTATACATTAATATCCACATTGACTTTACGAACATATCTGGTATAACTATTGATAACTGGGATGATGACAAAGGTTGTTCATATATGTTGCGTTTGACGTGTGCATTTAGATTTGGGAACGATTCGTTTAATACTTGCTAAAACCTATGCTTTATTGTAACTTATAGAATGTGTAACTGTAATGAAACGCAAGCACTACATTGTGTCTATGATGTTGGACATATTAGCTATGCATGATCTAATAGAGCCCTGAAAGATGACATATCAAAGCTATCAAGATTCACGTGAACGAGACAATTCGGGGCATCTGGTCAGTTGTTATTTGATATATTTGGCATAATACAACATTATCCCCAACATGATAGATCGTGTAGACAAATATTGCTTTCATAAGCCGAGGGGTAATCTGAATATCAGTTTATTCCTGTTAGTTTAGCATATACACACAATTCAGACACCGATCATGAGATCAACGCTAACTAGTTTAGCCACAAATGAATCAAGGTATTAACGGCATGGCGGCAATCATTAGAAATCAATAATGTTTTTCTCCTTGATGTTATTGAACGCAACTGATCGTGTCGGAGTGTTCCTTCACTGGACAACGCTATACACACGCTCTACGCTGCTTACAATACAGTTTGATACTACGTGAGTGTATCGCCAATTATGCAAATCCTACGTTCTCAAAGTTGGTTAGCGAACTATTCATGGAAATGCGCCCACTAGTAATACAATAAAACACAATATATTGGAACATAAAATTCAAAATGTATCCTGTAGTTTGAGAAAATCTCGTATCCTGGATTGATTTTTATATAACTCCCTGGAATGTTGTTCAGTTACTGCTACGTGTTTAACTTAAACGCTGACATGTATATGAGATAATGTTCAAGGATTCCAGAAGCCATACTATTGAGGGAGTCTAACATAAAACCACATGTAGGTCAAGTCTGATGCGAATACCGAACACCCGGAACATATGGCGTTCAGACTGAACTGCCTGGTCGGCGTAAGAACATGCAGAGCAGATAGAACATGTCATAGGCTGTGTCACACCTTGTTCTGGCAAAATAACTCGTATTAAATGTATTCCACTTCAACTGAAGAACAGTACGGTGAAGCATTGAACAGCGGCTCCCCTTTATCAAATTCATCCACATGATACCAATCAATAACATTCATATTTAAACTATTTTCTTTCACCCTCTGAGTCCGTGGGTAATGGCTAATGCTGATCAGCCAATACACTTCGTGTCTGTCAGAGTACTGCGATACCTATAACAGTAGGTATTTGGCTTCATGGATTTACAGTGATGACGACTACTCCACTTTTGAAATAAAGTATGAAAGGGTTACAACCAATTGTATCCACTGATAGACTCACAGAGCACATAACGTGGATGCTCACACATAAGCCCGTGTCTCCTTCCACGTAGCTCTCTTATCCACCAATATACCATGCAGCGCTCTCTTTGCCGATATCATATACATTGCAAAGAGAGCGCCACATCATGGCACATGGTATCTTAGCGGGTAAGAGAGCGTTGTGAAAGTATACGCAGGACACCTGATGTGAAATTGACCTGTCGTGATCTTGTCTGATCTTGTTAGGATCCTTGGAAAGGACACCTACCTAGCTATTATTGATGTGGCTAGCTTTTACATCGTGAATAGATTGGTTTGTTCTTCGGGATTCCTCCTACATTGTGTTATAGGTTCATTGCAATCCATACCTATTACATATAGTAGTGGGCGGGTTGCGGCAGTGATAGATGAACGGACTTCATGTATCCACAGTTTCCGAGATCAAATCCAGCCTCGGGAAATGACGTCGTATCAATGTTTGCGGAAATTACAATACGTGATCGTGATATCATGCGCTGTCCGTACTGTCGAAGTTTAGTTACAATGTTGGGTTCAACAGTACAAGCATCATCCTCGAAATACAGACCATTGTGCCTATATTCGTAAAATACTAGTAACGAACATACACAACCATGCTATTTATATTTCACATGTGCACAGCAATAACCATCCTCGTAAACACAAGTCATTATTATTACACTAACCTATTTGACGGAGGTTCGTGTAGTCATAATGACTGTGGTTTTCGAAGATGAACAATAACATGGATGGGTGCTACGCGGTCTGTGTTTTGCGGATGTACCAGGCTTACTGAAACAGTATAATGATTAACACTATATACGTGCTACGGGTTTATTTATGCCGTAAATCGACAAACCTTGATGTGAGCGCAATACTTTTTAAACAGAGTTTACAACACTAACTCAATAACAGTATGTAGTTTTAGAATAAATGTCCAACTATTTGTCTATCTTGTAGTAAACGCATTCACTATATAGCTAATCACATGTATGTTGAGAACGAATGTACACACGTATATGCATTCATAATATAATGTGTTCTGTTACAGCGGTGGAACTGGACTACTTTGGAACAACACTTGTGCCTTTACCACGATTCATCCCTACGAAAACAAATTTTACTTTTCAAATTGGAGAACTTGCCAGATTAGAGTGTGCAGTGGATAACTTAAGTACAAAGAAGGTGCGTATTTATAAGTTAAGTACAAAGAAGGTGCGTATTTATAAGTTACTTAACCTGACTCATACACATAGTTGATTTGACCTATGCCCGTTATTAGCATTACTCACATGTAATATAGAGCTATATGTGTAAGAATATGGGGGCCTATTCTCGAAACGTTCTTACGAACTTCTTAGCCTAAGAACAGTTCGTAGCCATACTATAAGAATCGTTAAGAACTGTTTGTTCTTAGGCTAAGAAGTTCGTAAGAACGTTTCGAGAATAGGCCCCCAGAGCTTTTAGGCATGGGAAACTAAGCACACCCGTATTCTCTCGTTGATAAACAAGGATTATTTACAAAACATGTAAAATGCTGTCTTATAGTCACGTGGTTAGAATAGTACACTTTGATTGGTTCCAATGTATACTCTGCCGTTGATAAACATGGATTGTTTTCAAAACACGCACAATGGTGCCAATATCATAGTCACGTGATTAGAATAGTACGTTGTGATTGGTCCACGGCTTGACAGTTGAGAGATCGACATATACAGCTAACCATGTATAGTTGACTGCCAGGAAAACGAACTTAGTTATCGATTAACAGATCATTTGGGTGGAAATAAAATAATATACGTGGTGTAGCATAATTAGTTCTTTAGGTTTATACAATATTAGTATGGTGTTTAGTCACTTTGATGTTGGAACAGCAAGCGTGTGTTTGATATACGCACATCTGTGATAACAACTACCCAATAAGCCCAATGTGTACCTTACATCAATAACTCGCAACGCTTATCATAATAGGATGTATTTCTGTTCTAAAACATTAATTAACCATTTGCATTACTATAAAACCACATATTTAGATTCTTTATTTTTCTAAGCATTTCAACACTTATGTTTTAGTTTCCATCTGAAACACGTAGTTCATCAGTTTACCCTTCCGATACATGAGCATTGGCATACACAATTAGATTTATAAAACACTTTTTTTTCTTCTCCGAATTAGATCATTGTAGAAAAATAAAATCGTTAATATTTAAACAGCTAATGACACACTTTGGACACCAGTGCTTGGCATGGTTGTTTTTCGTGGCGGATCGTGTTAGATTAGGTGATAAAAACAGCGCCCGAGTAAATGTTATTAGGGTAAGTAAAGATTTGCTATGGTATGGGTCAGGGCACTGGTTGATGCTTGAAGCGGTGAAAAATGATTTGATATTGATTACAAGGAGGAGATTGTCCATTTCAGATTAAGCCTTTAAGGGTTATGGAAATTACACTATGGTACGCGGAGTTGCGAGGCCTACGTCTCCAATGCACTGTACTATAGTTATATTCGCCCAGTACTGCGGATGAAGTTTAGATGCAGTACGTACGTGATTAATGATAAGTCTGGACATACGCCATATATTCCAAGTGAGACGGTTGATTTGATCTTTACATAAACTAGCCACATCGTCTACTTGTACAAGAATAACCAGCACTAGACTAAGTATCCATGTATTGAGGATGTACCGAACCATACCCGGTATATGTTTTATTCCAGAAATACTGCCAGTATATGTATACTATTTATCGAATAAGACCATGGCAGATGCATCGTCAACTATATGTCTGCGGATATTAATGTGGCAAGTGATATATACTACTTCTGCTATTGAAAACCATTTAAAGTTGGTACCACACAATTATATTGATTGAAATTAGCCAGTATGTAATTCATCTGGGAAGTGTCGATCAGCTTCGAAGATTGATTAAGTCATGTTAATGCGCTGTGGTCGATTGTGATGGCGAGGGTTGTGGTGAAAGTCCTTGTGGTGGTGGTAGTAGTAGTAGTATTAGTAGAGTAACAGTAGCATCAGTAGTAGTAGCATCAGTAGTAGTAGCAGCATCAATAGTATTATTAGTAGTAGTAGTAGTAGCATCCTCGAATGACAGGCTATAACGACTACATATTTGACGGAGGATAGGTGTATGCCTCATGGCCTGCGTTTCGAGGATGTACAAGTAGTAGTAGTAGTAGTTGTTGCTGCTGCTGCTGTAGAGGTGGTGGCTATGATAATATTATAATTGACAAAAACACATTCTGAAACAATACACACAATAATATGAATTGTACAGGATTTGAATAACCACCCCTTACCATTTTAGGACATTGCAGTACTAGATCAGTGTGGGTATCATCAAGTACAACTCCCTTATCAAGAGGAAACGGGTGAAGGGTTGCTAATCACGCGTATGCCATTCTGTCATATAACTTTGCTACCAATCTTGAGAAAAGTGCAGGAAACTCTCCGCTGACCATTCTGTCTGACGTCTGCACCCAGTGAAAAGTCGTAAATACGACAATCAAGTTGGCAATAAAACCACCATGAAATCTCGACATTTATCGCATCTCTAACATCCTGTCGCCAATGATACCCCACGTCTCTTGGAAGTTGTGCTATCGGTATATACATGATATACGTATGTATATTGCTTTGATACACAGATATAATGCCTGTGTCCATTCAGTGCATTGCCAACAACAAAATACGCTATCGTAGTTGATTAATGTGTTCGTGAGCGGAATATTTGTAGGTGGATTAGAAGAAAACATATTGCTTTGTTTTCTCATGCTAATGTTTGCATGGTGAACGGGTATCCTATAAGTGATCACTTTTGGCTGAGTGTCTCCTGATCAATGCAATGCCATCAATCAGTATGCGTATCAAGAGTGGACGCTGCAGGAGTGCATGTTTCCCATAGATCAGATGTATTAACTTGATACATGGCATGGCGCCATTATAAGCAACTATAAATTCCATGATTCGAACGATAACATGCATGCACGTATAGATAGCATAGTGCATGCATTTAACAGTGTACTGCTAGTGGTTATAGCGTGTATAGGTTACATACCGCAATACAAAATCCCATAGACGACAGTGTTAACGTATGTATGCATAACTGCTGATTTAAGTATACAGATACCACGAGTCAAACTGCATTGCAAAGTTCAGTTCCCAGCAGTGTAGAAATCAAAGGAAAAAGTGCATGTCAATTATTTAGTTTACGTTTCACAGTAAGTGGCATGACGTTGCCATATGCTATAGGTTCGCACTGAATTATATATTGTAAACTTCAACTATCATACATACCACAAATATTAACAAATTAGGTGTGCATGTGGTTCAAGTTGATTGTTTTTAAACGGCTGGGGAATATGCATGTCAAATACAGTCATGGAACCAATCGCATAACAGTCGTATACAGTCGTATACAATCGTATACAATCCATTTATTTGGTACCGACAACGTTTTTGGCGGTAAATTCAAATGTTTGTGGAATATAACCCATAGGGGCTTCATGGGGATAGGACATGCACTCTGCTGGGAATTCAACAATACTGGGTTGACAATATTCCAGTGTGCATCCTAACGTCTTTATACATTTAAATATATATGTTACATTACTTTCTAATAGAGTGGCAATGCATAATAGCATTACCCATTCGTTGGTAGTGTATGTTGCATGCAAGGACTAGCAAATCTACTGACATTGTCTAGCCAATACATTTACTACCCAAAGCAATACAACACATGAATGAATGACCACAGTATGTCAATATTCTGGAAGATATTCGATGAACATTATTGTTTAAAATACGTTCCATCATAGTAATAGGTAGTGTGTGATATAAGTGAACTACTCGTGAAAGCGACCCTAAAGTCTAAACCACAATGTAAGATCATAGTCATATCCGATAATATGTAAAATGAAAATTGAACCATAATCTTTATCGGCTTCTTATTGTCTATACTGTATTGCCGTTACCTACCTGTATCTGTAAAATACAATTATCCGTCGTCTTGAACTCTAAGAGTACATTCGTTTCATCATGCAACCAACCCTAGGATGACGGTCGAATGATGAAATTAGCCAATGACCCAACCTACACGATGATACGACTACCCTCAGTGGATAATGTCATCACTCGCCCGTCACCCGGGGGTTGGTACCAGATGAAACGAATACCCTCTAAGATGTGGCAAAATGTATTAGCGCATTGGCTCATAACCCCGCAGACTGGAATAAACACCATTCCATTCACATCTATTGCTTTTTGCAGGTAATATGGCGGAAAGGGTCTGAATCGAATCCTCTGACGATAGGAAAGCGGACATTTGTGGACGACAAACGGGTTATAATAGAGCACACACCAATGCAGCAAAACTGGAACCTATTAATTAAACGAGTCAGAATGGATGATGAAGGAATGTACGAATGCCAGGTCAGCTCACAGGCTAGACATCTACGTCACCATGTATACCTCACTATAGAAGGTAGGTGGACACTGCTTATATATTGGTATTCTTGAAGGAGACGCTTGTGTACTAGTATACTGTTTAACATAGGTGCTGGTTCCATACGAGCATATGCTTACTACTACAGTTGCTATAGCTAGTCACTGTCAAAGACCTTTCGTGGTAATATTTTAGATTATTTTTGTTTTACATTTATTTATTTTTAAATCGTAGGCTATGCAACACCATTTCGTTGACAAGACTAGTAGGTTCGGATGCTCATTCTGTTATGATGTGTCACTAGAAAGTATGATTGATGTATTAATATACGGTATAGTACGTCGTCTTGAAGTTGTATGTAATAACGTGTGACCAAAATAATTTCTTTAAAATACAATACGTTAAAACATGAATATTATATCACCTCTCTTGATACATAAGTACAGGGTATTACTTTTAAATGAACGATGTTATAGTACGTATTCGTTTTAAACATTCGACTAACTCCAGGGTGATGAAATTAGCCAATGACCAAACACTCATGATGATACGAGTACCCTCATTGGATACTTTCATCACACGACTGTCACCCTATGGTAGGTCGAGTGTTGAATCGCAGAGTTATGTTGCTTAGCGAATATTCTGATAATTAATGAGCATTAAATTGTTCTATTGCAGTGCCAGATACTCCGATAAGGTTGACTCCAGGTGAGTGAAGCGAATTACCAGCCTATCGCTATGTACATTTAGAGCAATATATGATCACACTCATAGCTAAATGCATACGTGTGCGTTATTAATCTATGCGAGAGAAAGGCAAGTTGCACCCTCGAAACATAGAACAGTATGCCTACTTAACACATGTCAAATCATTGGACACATGTCTAGTAGGCATATTGATCTGAGTTTCGAGTAATGGACACGTTTTAGCATCCTAACTTGTATACAAACATTGCAAGTTCATTTCCCACGATAAACATATCGCTGAAATAATGTGGTAAACTAATTTAACACCTTCAATGAACGTGATTAAAATGCCACATAAAGGTTCTTGCACACCGGAGGCGAATTTCGATCTGCGATTATACGATCTGCGATAGAACCTCATCATGTATCTATATATATGCATGCACACCAAAAACGCAATTAGCAACGGCAAATGTCGATAGAATAGTTTGATGTCGCTGATGATTGGCAACGCGATAGTTCGCTTCCATCCGGTGTGTGGGTACATTTAAACTGCAAACATGTCCTGGTGCGTTGAAGCACTTGCATTATACAGTCAGACCCCGTTATAACGGTCTCCGTTAACACGGTTTATCCGCTTACCGGTCAACTTTTAACCAGTACGGATTTCCTACCATATACTTTAAATCGATGAATGATTGATCCGATGATCCTGTTGTTTCGCTTACCGGTCAGATTTTAACAAAAACGGAAGTGTCCGGTATACCGGGGTCTGACTGTATACACATGTTATTAATGGTATTAGTATATCACCAGAGGAGTATTGCGCTTCATTCTGTGAGTTGTCTTCTAAGATAAGTATCATTCCCTTAACGTTACCGACTGCGGTGACGGAATCGAACCATCAACGCATGTGTTCATATCTGAGTACGCTACAATAAACGCCAATACGTGTGTAGCAAGGTCATGCTCCACAAACAGTAAACAGCTTTTACTTTCACAATTGTCCTGTTTCATACGTTGATTTCAGGTGCACGAACATCGCGAAACGAGAGTGGTTTGCTATATGGTAATTGAACATTATACATATACACTATAGCATAGATTGATGTTGTCAAACAATAGTGTATTCCCATTGTGTTACGTCTGTTTAATCTCCGGATACGGTAGTGATATTATTAAAATTGCCATACGCAGTGTCAATGAACAGAACCTTATTTAATTGTATTCTCAAATATCAGGCATAATATGTAATGCCATTACACCAATGTTTGAGCGGACTGTCAGAACGTACAATTAATTCTAAATACATTGTATCGTCATTTCCATTACAGATCCAGTGTTAATGCTTTCCGTGCATAGTGTAGCATCCATAATTTAGACAGTGGCCGTAACTATGTGGCACCATATTGACAGCTATATGTAGTCTAGGTTATTAGGTTATAACGACTATAACTATGAACGGAAATTTAGATATGCATGTCAAATAAATATATCATAAATAATGTCTATATATGTATATATGTGACTATAGCATGATTTTAACGACCCGTAAGGTTTCGTAGGCGTAATTATTGCTGACATCTTTAAGCAGTTCTGTCAAATGAAAAGTTGGCGATACAAACTGTTACAGATGGATGATAACAACGGCTGCATATTTTCGCATTCAGTATATTTGTATTACCCCTCAGATGTAAATGTCGTAGTATTAAGTCTGTCTATAGTTTATTTGGTCTTATCGCTATCATTATCTTTACTCGTGGCATTTCACTTGTGTAATCGTGGTACCCCACTTCGTTCGCAGTTGTACCCCCGTTCTGTAGTCTTGTTACGCCACTTCTGCAAGAGTGATATCCAACTTGTGTAACCTCTGTACCCCACTGCTGCCTTCGTGGTACACGCTATCCGCACACAGTACCCCGACTATATTGTTGTGGTGTCCCACTTCTGTAGTCGTATTACCTCACATGTGTACCAGTTGCCTTTATACTAGACTATATCAACATCTTAGAATATGCAAAGATACGGCCATGTCCAGTAAACATTTACGGAGAAAACATATATCGATTTAACTATACAAAATAAATGGAAATCTATTACCAGCTGCTAGTTATTGTGTTGGCCTCCTGAAATCTTAAAACACAATTTGCATATTTGCCATACTTGTCAGTGTATATAAACAAAAGGTTTATATTACGGTAGGTGTCTCCATTGCCGATGTTAATATCATAATTGTGTTATAAATAGACCTAAAACATTACATGAAGTATGCATGAAGTGAATATGGATTATTCGCCATGAGTTCTACCACCTGCCAGCTTTATCAATCGTTGGTCAATGGTCATACATTAAACATGGCATAGAACGGTAATTGTAAAACTATATGAACTTTAATGATCAAACAAAAATAAGTTAAGTGTCCTGATCCAGAGTTCTAATACAAGCCTAGCAGGATTATGGCAGGAAGCCCCCAACACATTCCTGTCAAGATTCTAAACGAACATCCGAGGCGAATGACAGAATGTGTCCATCCAGGATCCTGATAGGATTCTGTTAGGATCTTGGAACAGGACAAACTAACATTTTGATTTTGCTGTAGATACATACTGTCATACAGGTACATGTACATATTCCTTTCATGTTTAGATATAAAAATAAGCGGCGAAAAATACGTGGAGAAAGGTCAGAAGATCAACTTGACCTGCAACGCCACCGGGGAGGACCATCCGCCCGACGACCTAGACTGGTTCAAGAACGGGGACAAGCTGTCCACCAACTACGGGGACGGGATATACATACAGAAGAGAGTGTCTCTGACCTCCAGGACAATTGTCAGCATTCTAGAGATCCACAGTGCCAGCATGGATGACGCTGGAGTGTATATATGCAGGACTTCCGGTTTGCAAATCACTAGTTTGAGGGTCAACGTGTTAAATGGTAGGTGTTAGGGTGAAGTGCCCGTGTCAAACCATTGCTCAGTGACAGCAATAACACTATTAGGTGTCCAGGGTCCGAATTCTCGAAATACATTTGAAGTTGAACTTTTGCTCAGCTGAGATTGCTCCCATTGACTCAGTGCTGTAACTTGCGTAACATTTCAGCTGGGTTTGACAGTACTGAGCAAAATCTGAAACTCAATTTGGTTTCGAGAAATCAGAGCCTGTTCTAAGATCCTGGCAACATCCTGTCAGAATCCTGGCAAGGCACTTAATTTCGCCTCAGATGTCCTCATATGACTTTGGCAGGATCCTAGAACAAGACACCTAACCGTTTGTGCAGTGACTATACTAATGTGGAATACAAATTGCCTATTTAAAGGCATACTATACGAATTTATATCTGGGGCTAATTACACTTGCTTTGTCCACCCAAATGTGTTTCTGAGTAAGAAGATGTCATGTTCCACTCAAGGATTTATTCACAAATCACCATATCGTACTCAAAACGCTTCGTAATATCGGGGCCTGGGCCCGTATTCTCGAAACTTCTTAGCTAAGAAATTCTTAGTGAGGAAAGATATCTTCAAAAATTAACATAAGCAGAAACCCAGTTAGGCAAATTCTTAGTATTTACGAACTTCTTAGGACTTACGAAGTTTCGAGAATATGGGCCCTGGTTAGGATATATAACCTACTAGTGGTAATATTGCGCGTCTATTGCATGCATACCAATTTAAAATAAATACCATTAATATTGACTCTTTATTTTACAGCATACACAAATAATGTGAAAAGACGTAAGTATTCCATTCATTTATTTTTCTTTGGCAAAGCTTCTAAAGGAATTGATGCTCGTTTAAGAAGGATATTGGACGGTAGAAGTTGAACTGATTACAGACGTCACTATCTATTATAGCGAAGTGCCCTTATATAGGTTAACGTGTTTCTTTTTGTATACTGGCTAACGGACGAAGTCTGGGCCGCCGTATATTTACATTGGATTTATGCTTATCAATTACCAGTGGCATTATCGGTTTCTGACTAACTCAATTGGTGCCTTTGTGCCCAGGCCATTTGACTGAATTGATACCATGCCCATTGTGTCCACTGTTCCTTGCGGATTGATGTAATTCCTATCATTTCCTTTTCCAGACAAATCAGATAAATACAATCTTATTGGGTCTGCGGCCAATTCCGTGATTCCGGATGTTCACGTTGACGTCGTAATACTGACTGCCGTCTTGGCCTGGATGACGGTCACGTGACATGACGCTAGCATGCATGGAATCATGAATGAGTGAATTTAACGCGCCTTGGAGCCACGCTGGGTCCTGACTATAATGGATACCTGATACCCCCGAGTCGGAACGCATTGCTCGTAAATACTAAGCAAACGTCACATCGGGCAGCAAATGCCAGACAAATTGGTCACAATGCATCTGAAAATAATATATCAAATGGCGTCGCGCTTCCCGAAACTGGGCTCCTGTTTGTGTGCCGTATGGCGTGCGTATGATTAACTCGATAACCAGTCGACCGGCGTGCCGAGTCCAATATATACGAGGTGACTGATCACGGAAAGTTCGTATTGTGTCATGAAGAATGTGAAAGTGCCTTCAAGTCGCTCCACAAGCCACAGGGCCCGAGCCAGACGAAGTGTACGAGGGATCTCGCCGGGCAAATGCCAACCTCATGATATAGCCATTTGCAATCACAACGGGTATGGTCAAAATGCTTGATTGGTATTGACCACGGAATGAAGGAGGGTCATTCACTTAATTACCAGGGATGTTCATGTGCTGTTCCGGACCAGTAACACAATTATCCCGTATCGGACATGTAACGGGTTATTCATGTCAAGTCGATGGGAATTCTAAACGGAAGACCATGTGGAAATAATAACGTATGCACAATCATGTATTGCCGAAAGTAGGAAGCAAAGTTAAACATAATCTCTCCGAATAGAAAATATGTCATCTCGCAAAGATAATCGTATATATTTCATCAAAAATGCAAATGCAATCTATAACATATCATACAACCGGGTTGTATTGTATTATAGTTACATTATATACAGGTCGCATTCTGGACACGCAATTTTAACTGGATGTCTTCCTACAGTGTAACTGCATGCATATGTAAATATATATATATATACTATATAGGTATATACATAGAGAGAGATACATATACATGCTATAATATATATACCTATAACATTTACTGTAATACTGTAATACATGAGCCAGCTTGTTCAACGAACGTCATCGATCATTTCATGTGTATAAAACTCATTCTCACAAAGTCGTCGGTTCCGCTTGTGTTGTTCGTCAGAAAGGGGCGTAGTGAGAGGATACACCCCGTGCAGGCCCACGTGGGGGAATTATATGCCATGGTCGAAGACACAACTTATCTGCAGGCATAAACCGTCTGGCCTAATAGTAGCTACGCCCCTGACAGATTATGGCAATTAATATACTCAACGACATTAAAAACCAGGGGACCTATTCTCGAAACGTTCGTACGATGTCCTTAGCCTAAGAACGTACATACTATGTGTATAGACTGTCGTACGACCGTAAACAAAACGTTTCGATAATAGGCCCCCAGACCCAGAGATTACGAAACTTGTTCCGTGACAATGGATGCTCAAGATCGAATTTTATATGATGATTTGTGAACACAATCTTGAGTTTTGGTTGAAATCGTACTCAAAAGGTTTCATAATCTCGGGGATATATACAAATAGTTGTATGCCATGTTACCACTGTGCACGCGACGTATACTGTGCTTCAGGTAATCCTTCAGAACTTGAAGACGCATTGACAGATGAATGACACTAGGGAGGTGTTCCATTGACAGTCCAACACACACATTCTGGACAGACGTGTCCAGACAGTGAATGGAACGGCCCACGCAGCACGTGCATTTATTTCACACGAAGTAGAGGACCGAGGCAAATAATGTTGCAGTTTGTGTTTGTGACGTTATGAATTTGCACGTGGATAGATTGGACGCGTCCTGGACACACATGTCCCGTATTCCATTCATGTCCTGGACATTCTGGCTGTCCAATACTGTCAATGGAACACCACCTTGATTCCTAACACATGCTGTTCCGAAATGTTGTATATGGCGTCTTACCAGAACATGTTATTTATTGTATTCTGTATTTGTTATCATACAGTCATGTGTAGGTTATCTCCATCAGATGTATGTCATGATGAAATATGCGGTTACTAGATAGATATATACAGTCCTGACATAGCTTTATTTTATTTGCAATGCTTACTACAGAGACTGCATCATCGCGTCAAACATAGAACAACAGCGCCGACAACTTATAGTTAATGTGCCATTGGATTGTGATTTATTGTATCTCTGCTGTCAAATACAAGATGATCATCAGATACGCATAACGCAATAGTTGTCCAATATTTCCACCGACATGTTACTGTTCATGAAGACGTTATAGCCTTTTCCCCACTGTGAATGGATACGTTTGGATACAAGCATTCCCGTTCTATAACGGCAGGCTATTTAGTCTGGTTACATTCATGCGGCCCTATTTTAGAAACGTTCTTACGAACGTCCTAGACTTCCTGAACAGTTCGCATCAATACTATATAAGAATCGTTAAGATTGTCGAACGGTTGTAATAATGTTTCGAGAATAGGCCCCCATAGGAGGTGTTGTATTTCCATTTCTAGATGATACTAAGCATATACACGTGTATGCACGTGATACAATCTGAATTGTGATTCAGTGCATTGCAGATGAAGTAGATATGAACAATATGGACAATAGGGAACGTAAGTTTACACGCGATAGCCCGAGATTAATTCAATATCCGGGAACATAAACGGGTCAAACATCTAAATGCGCTACACATTTTACGACATTCCATATTATGACCTCACATGAAAACGTTACTATTCAGACGTCATTCATAGCAACCGTCGAATTTATTCATGTCAACGGAAATGATACCCGACGAGACTTACTGTCGCTATAATATAAGTACATCAGTCTTGTGGGCGTCTGGATTGGCATTTCAATAATTTAACACAAGACACATTATTTGCTGCCATTAATAACAAATGAGCTAACTCTCACAACGTGCAGACAAGACGCATGTCTTCATATGTTTGCAATCCCTGCTTTGATATTCACGAACTGACTAGCAAACGTTGATTGTTATTTTTTTAATTCTATTTTATGTGTACGGTCTCTGAGCTGATCGACTAAACCAGATTAAAGTTTCTTAAAAAGTCGCTTCCATCTGAATTATTGGCAAGTGAATGCATAGGAAATGAGTATCACGATAATTGCATACAAGCATGAACGATCATTGTAACTTATTTGTAATGGATGCTAGTCCCACGATATGAATTATTGCCGAGGAGGTGTATTTAACTGGCAGAAATGTGAAATTCAATTTTAAAGGCGTCCACACGGCCGTGCACAACCTATGTAGTACTAGAACGAACTCGAGGCAGAAACAGAATACATTAACACTTTTGTAATGCATCGTTAAACATTGTATCCCACAATATCACACAGATCTAACCGACAATACAAATACACTAACAATACCACAAAGTCAACTAAACTCGGCGAAAAAAACATATATATCATATCAACTATTTTATTGGCAAGTGAATGCATAGGAAATATGCATAATATCAACTATTATAACACACATATTCGATATCTTCATGGAATCTACATTGTTCTATATTACTATGAAATGCCACATGTGTTATGCAGGCTGTGCTAAATACATATCTAGTGTAGTTTTTTTCTATGGGAATACACCATTTCTAGTTGATAGATTATATAGATTATACAAACATACCTATTTACCAGCTGCTGAACAATTATAATGTTATATGTTTAGTTGATAAAATATATAAATTATTCATAGATACCTATTTACAAGCTGTTGAACAATTATAATGTTATATTTTTAGTTGATACAATATAGAGATTATACAAACATACATATTTACCAATTGTTGAACAATTGTAATGTCTTGCTCTGATAAATGTACAACAATTATTAAATGAAGCGACAATGAATACATACTATTATACCAACTTCCATCAATTCAGTCTGATGAGATCATGTGCAAAATGCTATAATTTTATAATTTGTATAGTAAACGTTATCCTCAATCATGTCCATAGTGTAGGCCGCATGTAAGGTTGATGTGATTACCACACATGAATACATGAATGTCAATATGGACCACTTTTTCGGACACAAATTAGCATAAACTATATTTAATTAAACTAATGTTATGGGTATTTTAATGCATGATCTCACATAGTGTCGTACATACAAGAAATAAGACATGTCTAAATATAACTTTGATTTACAATTAGTATACCCTATTAAACATATGTAAACAAGCACACAGTGTAGAAATATGTATTTACAAATTAAATATCAAGGATTCTGAAATATTAAACTTGAAAATGCAGTGTTATTCAGAGCACAATTGCGTTACAGTTGCAGTGCAATGAAACGTACATCTTAAAATTTAGAAACTGCAGGTTTTCCCCCATGCTCTACCTACAGCATATACGATGCTCAGTACCTTACGTTATACACGCTGTAACACTATGAAGCTATTCGTGTATTTCAATCTGAGCAAGTTCATTGGTAGCGATTTCTAAAGAATGTACAATCATAACTTCATAACATGCGCAGATATAGTGTTCCGCTTATTTTAGAGTTACGTCCCCTTTAACGTTATCGTTGCCCACGTGAGATCGGGATACAGCTCTCGGTAGACGGACTGCGATTGGTTGACAGCTGCATACAATATGACGTATACTCCTCACAGTG